>JAADXL010001022.1:0-12695 GCA_023337755.1 Pythium aristosporum
CTGAAAGAGTGTGCAGTCACGCGACATAAACCCATAAGGATTAAAGCTGCCATGATAAACGAAATGGCTATCCGGATAATTCGAGGTGGCGATGGCGCATGCGGCATTGTTATAATTATCACCATTCTCATAGTGAACCCAAAGTACGAACTTCTTGGTCACCGCGTTGAACAGCACTTTAGGCCGTTCGAGATTCACCTTTCCGCCTTTATCGCTCATTAATTTCACATTCGTCCGAACTCGAATGGGTGCAGCTGGCGTAGAGGTTGTCAGGATATGATTTCGAAACTCCCAGTTGAATAGATCTTTGGAACGGTAACAACTGACATAAATGTTGTCTCTACGGTCTTCACCATACCAGTAATAATAATCGTCATGGAATAACATATGTCCACCATGAGCATGGATCGGCTGACCGCTTGAATCCTTCCAGATGGAACCATTAGTTAATCTATCATTCACACTGTTACCTCTCTTCTATTTATCATTTCACGTTTAAGAACATCATTAATTTGTGTCAGCTCCAAAAACCTTCACTTCCCATATCCTTGGGGTGTACCAGTTGTTAGGGTTGTTATGAAGTGTCGCATTTAGCATATTAATTCGTACATATCTGGCAGCAGTGCTCGATAGAGTATCTGAGGTGAAACCGTAAGATGTATTATTGGTTCGATCCACTGCCACGGTCCAGTTTACATTATCTGTACTGGTCTCGATTTTGTATTTGTAAAAACCTTCGGAGCCTTTTTGCATCCACCAGGAGATTTGCACATTATTCAATTGTTGAACGGAGCCGAGGTCTACCTTCCACCAATGTGGCCAGGAAGTGCCTGTTCCGATCCATTCGGTTTGATAGTTACCATCATTAGCATAACTTGCCGGGTTCGTTCCGGTAGCCGTTTGTGCTGTTGGAGGTTTACCTTGCGACAGCAGCTTTCCATTCTGAACGGGAACGACAACATCATCACTTGTGTTGTACAGGACTTGATCAAAATAATCATAAAATGCGTAACCATCGGAGAACCAAACGGGAAGCAGTCGTTCCTCCGTTGTTCCATTTTGCGTACCTGCCCAGCCGAACATCCAGCGATACGCAACCATAACCACGTTGTTGCCCGTGTTTGGCTTCACACGCATGACGGAACCCGACTGCGCCGAGAAGGTTGACGTGTTGCCAATCGTCCGTAATTCAGACCAATTTCCGTCTATGCTTGTTGCTGAGGAATACAAGGGTATACTCGGATACCAACCCGCCGCTTGGGAAGAGAACAAATAATAAATGCCATCTTTTTTGATCATCTTGGGCAGTTCCCTGTGTTGATTTTGATAAATAACAGAAACTTGATGATCCACATCCAGCCAATCGGAGGTCAACTTATACAAAATCGTGTCCGAATTATTATTCGCCGTAGAGATCAGATATGCTGAGTCATCATCATCTTTGAAAATGGAGATATCCCGGGACTCATTCCCTTCCGGCCGAAAGCTTTTGTGGAATGTAAAGTTTTCTCCAGGCGTGGCCGAAGCCACCGATACTCTGGCTAGTGTGTAGTCTGTGCTGTTTTCATAGTGGGCCCAAAATACAAATTTGTTCGTGGGAGCATGATATAAGATATTGATCCCCTCAAATTTAGAATTAGCCAGATCAGGATGATCCGTGTAGGAAAGGACCACTTTGTCGTTACCATAGGTGATGTCATCCGTTGACGTCTGTTGAATCATTTCGCCAAAACCACCTGATGGCTTTTGAACAAAGTTGAACCTGTAGTAGGTATCCCCAACTTTAAGATCATTGGGGAGGTTTAGAGTTGATTTTATTGTATTATCGAAAGTTGTGAGATTTTCTGGGAGAGTGTATGGGGTATATTCGGGCGAGACGGCGGAAGTTATCAAGGAATTGCCGCCATATGCCTTCAACTGATACCTGTACGTACTACCTATGTTGAGGTCATAATCATCTGTCGTTGTACCGGTTAGGGTCTGCAATAATGTATAGGGTTCATTGTTCTCGGATCTATACAACTCATACGCAGTCGCTCCCTGGACAGGTGCCCAATGGATTTTGGCATTGGATACTTCGGCTTCATTCTTTAGCATAAACAGTGTTGCAGCAATATTAGTCACATCACTAGCAGCAGCGTGAACGGTTTGAGCTGAGGACGTTAAATGAAGTGTTAACAAAAAAAATGCAATGACAATAGCAATCCCTTGTTTACCCTTGATCATGTCTCATCATCTCCTTTTTTAGAAGACCAACCTTCCTGTTGCCGGAAGGCTGATCCAGGTGAAACTTGACTTTTATTTCAAATTCATCAGTGTCATTACATCCGTCTCGCTGGCTTGGTTGTACCATTCGTTAACTTCTTCGATAACGGTGTCTCCGCCTTTTTCATGCCACTGTTTGACAAAGGTATCAAATGCTTCAAGCGGCTCATTGCCATATATGATTTTGGTAAAAGTCTCTTGTTCCATGGTGGTCAACTGTTCCCACACATTTTGCATCGTTGGAGTTGGTGGACCGTTAAACTCATTTGGCAGCAAAACATCCCTGTTTTCATACGAAATCCGATATCCGTCCTGAGTCGTTTGATCCTTCGAAGCGCTTTGAATCAGGACGCCCGTGTCAGCTTTGACACCGTTCGCCAGATCGTAGAACGATTTGCCGGGACCGTCAACGCTCGGCGTATTTTTAGTGAATGCCATTTTCCCAACGCCTTGTACAGCCTCTAATGGCGTATTGAATTTCGTTGGATCAAAAGTTACTTCGTCGTTGACAATATCGTAATCGTATCCCTGAGCATAGCCGTATTTGAAATCTCCAGTGCTGAACGCCGCATCGTACATTTTATCGTAGTACAGGAAGAATGCTTCCATGTTCTGAAAGTCCTTGTTAAACATGAACACGCCATCGTTCAACTGGGCGGACTGATAGGTCTTATCGCCGTTCACGCCTTGAATGGTCGGATTAGCACTAATTTTCGCACCCTTTACATTTTTCTCTACGTCCTTCACACTGTCGTAAAGCCAAGGACGACCGATGATGATGCCCGCCTTTCCTTCCGTAAAATCGGACAGAGCGTCCCAGGCGCCCTGGGTGGCCAATTCTTTGTTCAAGTACCCTTTCGCATACCAATCGCGTAACTTGGCAAGTGCCTCTTTGTTGCCATCAGCCACAGATCCATAAGTAAGTTTGCCATTTTCGTTGTACCATTGCCTTGGAAGGTGCTTACCCGTGTATGCACTGAAAATCATGACCGGATCGCTGACCCAGCCCGTGTTGTAGGAATCCTTACCCGAAAATGTAAAGCCGTATGTGTCTTGTTTGCCGTTCCCATCCGGGTCCTCTTTGGTAAAGGCCTCGATGACTTGCTCAAACTCCTCAATCGTTGTTGGCGCTTTCAAATCCAATTTGTCCAGCCAGTCCTGGCGGATCAGCATGACTTCGCCTTCCGTCAAATTCGGCGCAATCGCCATCCCGTAGACCTTGCCATCTCTAACCACTGGATTGAAGGTAGTCGGGTATTGTTTGTATATCTCTTTTATCCGGTCAGGCATGTAATTTGATATATCTTCCGTAATCTCCTTGACCTGCCCCGACTCGATCAGATCATTGACCAGCATGGTGTCATAGACGGGCAGAACGTCTGGCAGCTTCTCGGAGCCCGTCAGCGCCAGCCGCAGCTTGGTATTGTATTGGGAAGCGTCACCACCCAGCAAGGTAGTTTGGATTTTGATGCCCAGTTTTTGTTCGCCCCAACGGGTCAACACATTGTCATTCAAAGTCTCACCATTGATGTACTTTCCAGCATTTTCATCCTGTTGTTTCGCGATCGTGATCGTAAACGGAGGATCGTATTTTCCGTCCTTGAGCACCGATGATGGTGTGGCCTCAGAAGCACTCTCCCCTTTGCTACAGCCAGCTACAAGAATAGCCGACAGCATAACCATACTTACCATTTTCCATAAATCGATTCTTTTCATCATGGAAAGACGCCCCCTTCACTCAATCTCAATTTGTTTTCTATATAAGCTCAACTAAGGAATATTTACACTGGCACTCCGATGACAGAACAACCTTCCGATCGCTGTTATCCCCAGAATTTTTGATTCACTTTTACAAAGGTAAAATTCCGGGGATAGCGTATGCTTCCGATGCAGCTTTCTTTCAGAAAGCTTTTAAGGCGAACGCTCCGCTTCTTCAGGTTTCTTCTGTCCTCTCCGTTATCGTGTAAATGTTTAGTTGAACATATATAGTGATCCAATTTTTCGTCATCCTAACTATTCTTTGACGGCTCCTAGTACGATCCCCTTCACGAAATAACGTTGCAAAAATGGATAGACCAAAATGATTGGTAGCGTGCTGACAAAAATTTGCGCTGCCTTGATACTTTGCTCCGACATGGCTGCAACCTCGGATTGGCTCATCGCCATATTCTGCATATTGCTCTGCACGACAACAGTCTGTAGGAACGAAGCCAGCGGATACTTACTCGCATCCGACATGTACAAAATTCCGTCAAACCAGGAATTCCAGTGCCCCACCATAATGAATAAGGATACGGTCGCTATTCCAGGCAGAGATAATGGTAAATATATTTTGCTGAGGATTACGAAAAAGGACGCTCCGTCAATGAATGCCGCTTCTTCCAAGGCTTTTGGAATCGTTTTGAAGAAATTGACGAGAAGAATCAAATTATAAGCACCGAATGCTCCCGGGAGCACAAGGGCCCAGATGGTATCCTTTAATCCAAGAGCTGTAATCAAAATGTAAGAAGGTATCAATCCCCCAGAGAAGAGCATGGTAAAGATAAAAAACCACATGAGCATGTTGCGGCCCCGGAATTCCTTGGACAGAGCATATCCTGCACAGGTAAGGATAAACATGCTGATGGAAGTACCCAGAACCGTTCGAATGATGGATGTCAGCATGGCACCGTTGAAATTGGAATTGTTGAACGTTTTTATATAGGCGTCCACATTGAACCCGACCGGCCAAAATGACACCATATTACCACTTATGGCGGCTTTACTGCTTAGCGATTGCGCCAACAGATGAAGCAGCGGAAGAAAACACGCTAGACCAGCCAGTATCATAAACGCGTAATTAAAATATGAGAATACTCTATAGCCTGTCGTCTTATGGTACATGATCCCTCTCCCTCCTTGTTAGAATATTTTGTAATTGGCGTATTTGTAGGCCAGTCTGTAGGAGACGACGATCAAGATCAAGCTGATCCCCGATTTAAACAGTCCGACAGCGGTCCCGAACCCGTATTGCCCGTTTAACAAAGATGAACGGTAGACATAGGTGTCAATGATATCTCCCGTACTGTAGACAAGCGGATTGTACAGATTGAAGACCTGATCAAAGCCCGCGTCCAGAATATTTCCCAGACTCAGCGTAGAAATGACGATGATCATGGGCAACATGCTAGGCAAGGTGACGTATCGAATTTGCTGCCGGCGTGTGGCGCCATCGATCTCGGCCGCTTCGTAATAGGAAGGATTAATTCCCGCAATAGTCGCCAGATAGACAATCATGCCGAAGCCGAAGCTCTTCCACACATCGCTGACCACAACTGTGAATCGAAACAGATCAGGATCACCCAAGAAGTAAATGGGCTCGTTCCCGAAAACCCTTGTTAAGATGTGGTTGATGCCCCCGTCTAATCCGAGAATGTCGATCATTAACCCCGCGACAGTGACCCAGGACAAGAAATGCGGCAGATACACCAGTGTCTGCACACTTTTCTTAATGCCCATATTTCGGATTTCGCTCAGCAGAATAGCCATGACGATCGGAACGATAATACCTACGATAATTTTAGAAATGGCAATGATCAGCGTATTAACTATCGCTTGCGTTGCTTCTTTGTACTGAAAAATCCTTTCGAAATTATCTAACCCGATCCATCGGGAGCCTCCGATGCCAAGCCATGGTTTGTAGTCCTGAAATGCCATGAGCAAACCTACCATCGGGCCATAAGAAAAGATGCAGACAAACACAAAAGCGGGAATACACAGTACATACAAAGGCCAGCTTTTCTTGAGTTCCTTTTTGAATGAAGTTCGCTGGGGAATCTTTGTTTTTGTTTTTTTTGCGGATCTAACGGGCACAATCTCGTTAATGTTGCATACCTCCTCTATGACGACTGTTAGAAAGCAATCCTTGCAGTTAAGCTTAACAAAAGCGCTTTCACTCCAAAATGCCAAAATTTCAAGATTATCACCTCATTCTGAATCATTTTAAAACCGCTTTCATTTATTACGGAGACCGCCCTTCCGCTTTTCGAAAGTTTGGCTTATATTAAAGTTAATCCGATATGAGCGTTTTAACTTCTACGTTTTGCGATATGAAAGGGAAAGCATATGATCAGAAAAATGTATATGAAGCGATTTATCTATTTCTTTGTTTTTTTTCTGCTGCTGACGTTGAGTTTGTTTTTCGTGATGAACCGATTGAGCTCCAAGACTCTTGAAGAAAATCTGATCGGAGCTTCCAAAAACCAGCTTGATTATGTGAAAGGCATTCTTGACGGGATTATGTATGAGGCAAACATGTACGGGGTTCAGTATGCGGCTGACAGTGATGTCCGGTTTTATCAGAGCCATGTTATCGAGCTGAGCAATTACGATTCCCAAATGAAGAAAAACGATATCGTTGATCGCTTGCGGCAAACGCTCCTTTCCAGTCGTTCGATTGAATCCATCGGCATTTACTGGAAGTCTGAAGAAACGTTTCTGTCCACTAACAATACGCTAGAGGCGAGACTACCGTTCAAGGATGTTCATCAACGGGGATGGCAGATTGTCGGCGACAGCTTGTATTATTTTGCCGTCTACCCTTACATCCAAAAATCCGGACAAAATGAACCGGCTCAGTATGTGGTTGGCGTAAAGCTAAATACCGATTATTTGAAAAGTCTGCTGAAAAAAGCGGTGAACAATGACAGCTCGAACGCTTTTTTTCTGTTTAATCCGCCCCAGTTATGGAGTGAAAAAGAAGTTGACAACGATCTATTGAAAGCGGTTACTGAAATGCTTTCGCCCCAGTCCGAGGCAACATTAAAATATGATTATCATACCAATTCGGACGATTACTATGTTCTTTCCCGATATATTGAATCGATTGACGCCTACCTGATTACATATACGAGGACGAACGATTTTCTGCAACCGCTTGACCGCAATCGTAAAGTTTTCTTTGTCAGCATTTTAGCGGTTTTCACGCTTGGGCTGATTGTGATCTTTACGTTTTACCGGAACTATTACCGTAATATCCGTTTGTTGGAGAGAAAGTTTTCACAGGTCGAGCAAGGCAATCACAACACGCGGATTACCGAAAATACCGGCAAAGAGTTTTACAGCTTGTTCAAAAGCTTTAACCATATGGTTACCGAAATCCAGGATCTGTTTGTATCCTTGAAGACCGAAACGGAACTGAGACGAAGTGCGGAACTTCAACAACTCCAGGCTCAGATTAATCCTCATTTTTTATATAATAGTTTGTTTTTCATCATGTCTGTGGCCCAATTTTCCCCGGATTCCGTCATGCGCATGAGCAAACATCTGGCCGAATATTATCGCTATTTAACCAAACTGGACCAACATGAAGTCACGCTGGAAAGCGAGCTCCAGTTTGCGGAACATTTCCTGATTGTTATGGCTATCAGCAAAAAAATGGAGTACAACATTGACCTGCCGCCAAAATTGGCCTCCTTTCCCCTCACGCCGCTGATTATCCAGCCAGTGGTTGAGAATGCCATTCAACATGGAATTGAAGGACAACAGGGTGCTCATCGGGTCACGATCAATGTAAAACAGACGGAATCTGCGATAACGATTAAGGTCTCAGATGACGGAAAAGGTCTTGCACTGGAAGATATTTGTAGCCTGGAGGCCCGGCTTGAGGGCTACACCCCACCTAAAGGAACAAGAGGTGTCGGGCTCTGGAATGTAAACCGACGATTGAAGAATACGTACGGCGAGCTTAGCGGACTGCAATTCTCTAGCAATGAATGGGGCGGTTTGTCCGTCCTGCTGCACATCCACATTCCTGCGGAGAAAGGAGAAAGCTTATGCGATTATTAATCGTTGATGACGGGCATTATGTCGTTGAGTATATGAAACACCTGCTCGATTGGAAAACCTTCGGCATCGATCAGATCGAGACGACGACTAATTCGATTGAAGCCAGGGAAATGTTGAATCGAATCCACATCGATATTCTGATCACTGACATCCGAATGCCCGAGGTTTCGGGAATTGATCTGCTTCAACATATCCACAAAAATAGCTTGCCGACCAAAGTCATCATCCTTTCCGGCTATTCCCAGTTCGAATATGCGCAACAAGGAATCCGTTTAGGTGCACTCGACTATTTGCTCAAACCTGTAGACAAAGATGATGTGGAGAAAGCCATGTCTAAAGCTATCAAGAATATTATAAAGACACGGCCCATTCAACCCGTCGCATGGGAGAACTTCGATGGTTTGGGGTATCTGCTTTCACAACTTGGAGAAAACGAGAACTTAAGGAAAGAATTTGATGCTTTTACTGAATTTTTAGGGGGGCGCCGTTTTTGCTGCTTCAAAGTGGAGGGTTTCACACAAGACCATGAGGAGAGTATAAAACGTGCTGTCGGAGACAAATTGGATCGTCTCGTTTGGGCTGCGGGAACGCAACTGGTCGCTTTTGTTCCAGAAGAAGTTGCTGGGGAACTGACCACCAAACTGGACCACTCGGTCGTGTCCTCTCCCTTTTCGTTGACCGATCGAAACGTGACCCGACAGATGTTCTACGGGTTCTTCCTAAGTGAGGACGTATACTCCGACGACTTCATTGACTTATTTAACCATTCTCCGTCATGCGGGGAATGGGAGTCTGCTGGTAACATCATCAAAAAATATGACCAAATCCGTCTCCGAAAGCAAAAAACGATCTTTCTCATGGAGACCATCCTTTATGTATATCTGGCGGATAAAGATCGAGATGCTTCTGAAACCGTGGATTGGATGTTCAACCAATTACAGGATCCTGATGAGCTATGGTCAACCCTCATCGATCGGGTCAGTCGGATCAGAAATGACAAACAGATGTCCATTCAAACCATCGTCGACAAAGTGCAAACGTATATCGAAGACCATCTGTCACATGGACTTAGCTTGGATGAGCTGGGGAAAGTCGCACATCTCCATCCTGTCTACTTTTCCAAACTGTTTAAACAAGAGACGGGCGAAAATGTGTCAAACTACATTTCCAGGAAACGGTTGGAGAAAGCATCCCGACTGCTTCAAGATTCGGAGCTCCGTGTAAACGATATCGCGCAAATGGTCGGTTACAAAAAAAATCAATATTTTATCCAGTTGTTTAAAGTGGAATATGGGGTTACGCCATACCAGTACCGCAGAAATATGATCCACCAATGAAGCTGTAGGTGGATCATCATCAATTGCTTAGCGGACTACGTTTTTATCCTCGACTCGGGACAAGAACTTGGTCCGCTAAAACAAAAAAAATGCCATCCCTCGTTCCTTGGAATAGTTTAGCTAACTGAGTGGTTTCTTTGGTTGGATAAGTTTTAAATATTCCTTCACAACTAAATAATAGTTCTGGCTTCTTCTACAATTTGATTGATGATATCGCCTGCAGATTGGTTATCTGTTAACATTCTCGTTCCCTGACCTGCCCAAAGGGCCATATAATCAGGATTATTTTGGCGAGCAGAAGCATTTCTGATCTCTCGAGTTAATGTATTTTGGGTAGGGAATGTTAAAGGCTTAATACTGGATGCTTCCCAATGTTGTATAAAGTCGTTCTTTATTCCACGCGCTGGCCGTCCAGAAAATGCATTTGTAATTACAGTGCTTTCCTCTGTGCTCTCAAGTAACGCACGTTTATATACCTCATGTGCGCCAGACTCAACTGATGTCAAAAAACGGGTCCCCATTTGCACACCTTGTGCTCCTAAAGCGAGTGAAGCCACGAGCCCTCTGCCATCCATAATTCCACCAGCTGCAAGGACTGGAATATGGATGTGATCTACAATTTGTGGGACAAGTGCCATGGTTCCGATGTTTGCTCCACCGGGCCGAGATGATACATCAAAAGTTCCTCGATGCCCTCCTGCTTCACTACCTTGTGCAACAATCACATCACATCCTCGCTTCTCTGCTTGAATAGCTTCCTCTACCGTTGTGACCTTACTAATGATTTTGATCCCTAATGATTTTGCCATCTGCATATGGTGATCAGAAAGTAATCCAAAAGTTGTACTAATAATCGGAACTTTTTCGTCCAATAAAATGCCAAACTGTTCGTCAAAATGATTCAGTGTACGTATTTCATCTTTAGTACGCTGCTTCACACCTAAGGACTCTCTAATCGGAGTCAACTCATCGTTTACCACATCAAAATTCATATATTGATCCGGTCCAACATGAGCAAAGATATTTATGGCAAACGGTGCGTGAGTCCGTTTCTTGATCTCGTGTATAGCATTTCTTAGTTCTTCAGGGCTCATATACGCAGCGCCAAGAGTACCTAACCCACCTGCATTGGAAACCGCAGTGACTAGGGGTACCATGTTTGCAATACCTGCCATCCCCGCGAGAACGATTGGATAACGAATATTGAAGCTTTCACAGAGCTTACTTTTTAATTGAATAGGCATCGATATGTTCTCCTCATTCATTAGATTGGGTTCTTCTTAAGTTTACATCGAGTTTATCCATCTTGCATAATCCTTAAATCAGATGTCACATATCATGGTTTCAGATGGATCGTATTCTAACGCCTTACTCGTTTAGGCTGTTCCAGAACGATTGGAAGGCGCCTTTCTCGACCTCGAAGAACACCGGTACATTGCCATAACGCACCAAACCTTCGCCGAACAAGACCAGTTGGACCTTTGTCTTATCTTCCAGCGTTAGATAGATGATCTTCCGATCTTCCTGGCCGTAGAGGCGCTCTTCCAGTTCCGGGCTAGTTGCTACTGGTTTGGCGGCATATAGCGCCGAGATGAAGCTGTCCAGAGATTCGTCTGCCTCCAGCGACTGAAGCTGCTGCAAGCCGTTGTTCCAGCTGGCGAAGGTCTCCCATTGCGCCGAAGTGACATTTCCTTCAAGATTCAGCTTGCCAATCAGATCGGTGCCGCTACTGACGGTAATGCCATTGTTCTGGTCAAACAGTTGGGCATATACTTGACCGTCGATCTCGGTGTAAGACATGATGCGGAATCCCGTGTCATAGCCGTTGACCGTATAGATGTCTGCTTCGCCAATGTTGGAGGACAGCTCCGTGTACTCATCCTGGCCGCTCAGCTCATGGATTCCGCCGGTCGTGGTGCCGAGCTTCTCGCCGCGCAGGGCGAGCGCATCCGCACCGTCAATCGAGGTAGCAGACTGTGTATAGACGTTGCCTTGATAGACAACCAGTTGAAGCATATTGGCCATCGCGCCATTGCCTTTTGAGTCTGGCAGCTTCGTCTTCGGAATCACGACCGGGTCGAACGACGCGCCAGGAGTCACTTGTGCCATTTGTCTCGCTGGTGTGGTCGGTCCGCTCAATTGCTGCCATACGCTTGGCGCAGCCAGTCCGATGCTGGCGGCGATGACGACGCTTGCTGCAATGTAAAGAGGTTTGCGCTGACGTTTTTGCTTCTGGTGTTGCGTGTTCAAGGTCTGCTCTATCCGTTTTTTCATTTGGTCGTTTGTTTTCATATGATTCACCGCTTTCTTATAATTTCGTTTGAATTGTTCTTCGTTCATTGGGGTTCTTCTCCTTCCAGCTCCAGTTTTAACAGCTGTCTTCCGCGCTTCAATCGCATCTTCACCGCAGATTCGCTGATCTGCAGGATCTCGCCGATTTCTCGAACCAGATAATCTTCGTAATAGTACAGATGAACCACCGATCTATACTTGATGGGCAGTGACAGCACTAGTTCGATCAGCGCCTGATCTTCGGGGTCGTCCGTCGTAAAGGGATCTGCTCCTTCTATCTTGACCTCCCGTTTGCGCCAGCCTCTGCCTAATAAGGATTTGCAATGATTGGTGATGACCCGGATCAACCATGCTTTCTGATGCTCTGCATCGTTGAACGTAGGGGCTTTTTCTATAAGTTTGATGAAAGTATCCTGAGTGGCTTCCTCCGCGTCCTCCCGTCTGCCGAGGTACACCATGGCAATCCGGAACAGCGTATCCGCGTAAGTCTCATAGATGTTCATCACATGATCGCCCGACTGGGGCACTGATCGCTGCATGGTTGTTCTGCCCTCCTTTATATCTCTAACACTCTCAAGGACGGCATTCGGTCACATTTTGTTGAGAAAATTTAATCTTTGGATAGTTATCTAGCCGACAATTGGTATAAGAGCTTGTACTGACAAAACAAAAAAAGCCGCTAAAATAGCGACTTTCGACGGGATTATGTAAGTAGCCCTCGCGACTAATATAAGTCAATGATCCAGCAGTGTAGTAGTTGTCGACTAAAAAATATTGATGCTGCTGAATGTGATGAACTCATCAGGATAACATGTTTCGTCTGGGGTAGCTTTGCTTAACGCATACATATAACTAATTGCCGGGCAGTTGGATGCTACGCCATCCGCTTACATCGCATTGTCCATATTCATTATCACCCACAGCAACCAACGTTCCATCAGATTTAAGCCCGACGGTAAGACGCCAGCCCGCCGC
>JAADXL010001023.1:0-12685 GCA_023337755.1 Pythium aristosporum
CTACAATTGCCTACCTGGTGAGGGCTGCATACATGGATACTCCATCACATCAAGTGTCGAAAGCGACACACATAGTGGCCGACCTTTTGGAACACTCTGTGACACAGACAACCGCAACTGTCGGTGGAGTTACCGTGGGGCTGCCAGTAGAGGCATGAGTCACACATCACGTCAAGATAGGTCAGCGCGTGGCTCCAGCAGGGCACCCCTAAAAGGTCAGTCTGAAGGGACAGCGGAAGGTGCTATTCTGTAGCGTGCCTCAGAGTCCAGAGGACGCACGCGCAACAAAGTTCCTATGCACAGGTCGTGTGCACGAAGGTCCCACCATCTCTCTTGGTCCAATCAGAAGCATTTGATCTGATTGGCTAGTAAACGTATCTTCAGCGCTTCTGATTGCTTAAAAACTGCCAAGACTGATTTTTCCAAGGTCTCTGAAGCACATTTGATAAGCATAGTGAAGTCAAGTCAAATCTGTGCACATATTTGGTCATCCAATATCTCAAAACAACCGAGGTCGAGACGAGGCGTCTCTCCCTCCGCATGGCGTCGTTCGTGTCGGCGTTGGATAAACCGGGCGCCGCGCACGGCGCCGCCCCCACGAATGCGCGGCTGCGCGAGTGCCTGCGGTTCTTGCGCCACGTCGAGCGCGTCGATTTCCACGACGCGATGGCGCGCAATTGGGACGCGCGCAAGTGCTTCGTGGTCCAAGTCGTGGTCAAGGACGACGAAGTCGGACAGGGCGCGACCGACCAGGCGAGCCTGCTGGTCGTGCGGCCCACGGCGCCGTTCCAGATCGAGCGCACGCCCAAGGAACTCGAGCAGCTACAGAAGGCGATGCACCAGTGGAGCGCGCGGCACGGCACGCAAGAGTGTGCGTTCTGCTCGCCGATTTCAAGTGGCGACGTCGCCATCGCTGCGAGACGCGCGAGTGGATCCGCCGATGACGAACCGACGCGCGGTATGCTGTCGTCGCTGTTCCAGCGTCGTGCGACCAAACTCAAGGGGCCTGAAGAGTGGGAGACCTGGCTCAATGCCAGTATTGTGCAGGTGCGGCAAGTGGACGTGGACGCCGTGCCGCTGTGCGAAGGACTCGAGCATATCCCCGCGTTGCTCGCGCGGTTCTTGCTGCAAGAGTTTGCGAGTGACGTCATTCTATAGGCGAGGCAGAGGCGCGGTGTTGAGATGGTTCACGTGCCAACGAGACGCTTTCCGATCGAGGTGCGTCCCACAGTTCTGGCACCAGCGAAATACTAGCAAAAGCTCGCGGCCCCGATCGACGCGGCCGATATCCTTGGATTGCTAAGCGTGTATATTATGTAATTTCCTCCCGCTACTCAAGAGTTCGGACTACGTTACTGCCCGCATAGCAAGGAGAACGCGAACTGTCCAAGCTACTGTGGTCGCCATGGTGACTACGACACGACCGCGACCATATCGACAACGGGGTTCTTTCCATCCGCGAGACATGGATCGTTTCACGGACACGCATGAACCACTCGCAGAAGAGGCTCGAACGACATCTCAAAGATCAGCGACAGGACACCCGCATCCACTCCATCCATGCAAGGCGAAAGTCGCACGACGCTCAGAAAACCCATGCGGAACCCGGTATTGGCTTCGGCAGTGGCTCGCGGTGGAATCGATGAAGACGGGGTCTCATTGTGTACTTGCACGCTACATATGTACTAGCCAGTCGGATGTAGTCGATGAAGCGGTTCTTCTCCAGCATGGCCTCGGCGGCGATTGACACTGGCTGCGCATCGTCCGGGCGTATGTCTCCAATCTCCAGCTCGCTTAACGTTCGCGCGATCCGCTTGGACGGACAGGTGAGCGCCTGCAGGAGCGGAACACACGAAACGGGGGGACCATGCCAAACGACGAGCGTGCGGACGCGACAGCCACGGGTTTCGTACGCGTCCAGCAAATCGTCCCAGGTCGTGAGGTTGAGGCCGTCGAGTCGTGGGAACACCTCAAGAAGGAGCCGAAAGCACGCGTCATCCATCACCTTGCTGCGCAAAGAAGAGTGGCTCAGCGTGAATGACTCGAGGCGCGGCAGCCATTTCGAGAGTGTAGTCACTGCTCCCTGGGTCAGCAGACGCACTCTGTCGAGCACGAGCGCTCGGATTGGAGACACGTGAGAGTTCTCGTGTTTTGGCTGAAGAGCAAGTGCGCGGTCCAGAGCGCTCGCAAGGTCGCTAGTGAAGCCATAGCCTAATTCCACAAACCGGAGCGACGGACAAGTCCGTGGTAAATCGCGTAAGACCGTCGCCACCAACTCCAAATCCAAACTGGCGCCGTAAAAGCAAAGCGTCAGCGCCTCGAGTCGCTCGCGCAATCGGCAGCACGCTTCGTAGACGCGACGCAGTTCTGCATTCCACACGACGGCAAGCGCGACGTTGAGTGGGCGATCATTTGCCATCCAATCGAGCAGCGCTGGGTCGTCTTCCGCTCGTCCCACGACAGTTGTGATCGGAATGCCAAACTCCTTGAGTGGACCAAGGGCGAGAACGCCGGGAACTACAGCTCCGTTACCAGCGTCGAAGAGGAAGCTGGAATATGATGACCACTTCGGTTCAATCTTCAGCTCTTCGAGGAGATACACAGGCTGCGGTCCGTCGTCTCGTGTCTGGGACCTGAACGCTACGCGATTGCCTCGGCAGTCGCGTCGTCGTCTTGCAGCTCGATAGTGAAGGTAAGCGGGATCTGGAATCCGCCCAGACGTCCATGGACGTCCAGCGCACATATACGGCGTTTAGCCTCAAAGTACGCCGCGACCGATGTCGGACCTTGGTAACGGTTTATGCTGGTCAGAAGCTGACCAGGTCTAGGATCGTTGTGGGCCGCTGCCAAAGGCCGAAAGTACTCGTCGAGACGAAGCATCTCGCTGACGTCTGCCTCGATGTGAAGCTCGAGATCTTCCGAATGGAAACGGTGCCAGTCGAAGTCAAAGTCGGCGTCATGTTGATAGCACACCACACGCAGCTTTTCCCACACGCGTTTATCAACGCGGATGGCGTACGCCACAAGCTCCACCGCTCGCTTGACCCGTGCGTGGTCATCACTCGGATCGTCTGATATGTCCCAGCACACCCAAATGTGCGGCGCAATCGTGAACCCTCGTCTTGCACGATCTCGCGAGGGGTGCTTCGGGAACTTCTTCAAGTGATGTGTGAGGGTCTTTAGCCACGGGTCAAGAAAGTGCCACTGGTCCATGGAGATATTGGTAGCTTTTTGAAGAATGGTTCTTGGACAACCAGTAGGTTTTTCTGGATCGAGCGCTCGCAACTCTTCTCCGAATTGCTTACGATTCATTCCCCCTATTCCAGATTAGTTTATCGAGTATGAAAGAGTTGAAGTTGTTGTGACAGCGAGTGATGGAACCGGACGCCTTCCCTTCACTAGACTTTCCGTTTATATTTCGCAGCCACATCAATCTGTCCTGGTCTCCAGGTCCACCAGGATCGCAAGAACCATTTGAACCAAAGGCTGTTGTCATTACTGTTGTTGAACTCGATAGGCGAATAATTCTCAGTCCACAATCGGAATCGCGTCGGTCAAAAAGCCGTCAAGCAGAAACCGCGCGAGCAGTGCCGGTGCGTGGCGTGCACCGTCACACGTGTCGGCCGCGTCGGCCTGGAGATCGCCATTCACTCGAATGTGGGCGATAATGACATTCAGCCAGGCCTCCCACTCGTCGTCCGTCTCTGGTTTGAGAGCGTCGGCCCCCATGCCAAACGACGTGGACAGAAACCCAAAGCAACATGAAGAATGTGCGCGCTGGTCGTTGTCATCCATCGGGTCGTACGCGTCGCTTCCAGCGTCTTGCCCTGCAGCCCATCGAAGCGCTTCGCCGACGAGCGCGTTGTTGGCCACCGGCGTGCAGAACGCGCAAGGCTTTTCGCCAAACGCGTGGGGTTTGACACACCACTGGCGCATCGCGCTGAGCAGCTTCTTGAGCTCGTGGGGCGTGCGTTCGATCTGAAAAGGCGCCGGGGACTTGCGCGTCTCGCCACGTGCGTACGCAGACTTGCGTGCGTCCGTGTCACGCACATACACGAGCAAGACAAAACACTTTTTGGCGTCCCAGTTGAGTGACGTGCCACTGATCTCGACCTTCTCCAGACAGCGCAGCACGCGCAGCGTGTCGTGCAGGTGGCGAGTCGCCTCTGCGCTTGCGCTTCCGGGGGCGCTGCTTTCGCTGGCCGTGTCGCTGCGGCGGTAGTGGGGGGACGACGTCGGCGTGCTCATGCCTTCGCCTATGGAGTCTGCTGTGTGTGTGCCCGACGGAGAATTGGGGAATGGATCCGCTTGCGACACTGGACGGATGAGAAAGGACCTTCTTCCTGGTTTGTTCTCTATCTCTCCAAATCAGTGTCCTTTCCATATTTCAACTGAATTAGAGTGTGGGATCTCATTGAGGGTTCACGACCAGAAGGGACTCGCCTTGCCGCACCCGATGACAGAGGCATTCCGCATTCCTCTGATGGACGCCCCATCACAGCGCAGCCTGAATGGATCCTTAGCCATCAAATGCCCTTGAACATGAATAAGATACTCACGATCATGATATTCGATATTAGTACATTTGGTACCATTGAAGTAACAATGGAGCGCAAATGTACTAATACAGGATTGTACTGGAGGATACACGATGTACCCAACGGAGGGTACAGTCGGATCCCATAGCCATCAAAGCTCAACCCATCGGATGCGCCACCGCCCCACGCAGCGCCGCCGCGCCGCGCATGACACAGCAGAGCCGCTGGATCCAATCGCCATGTCGCAACGGCAGACCGCGGGCGACGATGTGGCGCTGGACGCCGAGTGGGAGCGGCTCCAGGAGCTGCTCAGCGGAGTGCTGGACGTGGCCGTCGACCCGCGCTTCCAGCTCCAGCCGCGCCACGCCCACGCATCGTGGCTCGTTCTGTACGTGACGCGCGTCGAAAACGCGCAGCCGCAGGCCAAACACGCGCTGTCCAAGCGAATCAGCGCCGTGCTGGGCGCGGTCGTGACGCTCTGTGCCGCGGCCGAGCGGCTTCGACTTCGCGAGACCGACCACGTGGCGTTTTGGACGCGAGTACTCACGTCGCAGATGATGGCGCGGCCATTGGACAGCGGCGACAATGCGATCTGGCGGTTTGCGAGCCACACGCGCGACCGCGAGATGCGCATCAAGATCCAGTGGTCGGAGCGCAAGCTGGACAGGGCGCTGCTCGCGCCGCTCAAGCTGTTTCTCGACGGCTACTGGCGCGACTATGATCGACTACCCGCGGGCGATCGCACGCTGCAGCTGCGCCGTATGCGGATTGCCATTTGTGTGACGCATACGCAGCTCACGGCGAAGGACATTGAGCTGGCGGGAGACGTGCTGTCATGTCGTGACGAGGAGGTCTCGCCTGGTGCCATGCCGCTCTTTCACGACTCGCTGGCGTCGCTTGAGATCAGCCACACACTCCTTCAGGCCGGCACGCTGCGAGCGGTCGCGTCGCGCGTATACCCCAGGGCGAGACCGATCGACGAGCTACGGCTCGAAGCGATCTTTCCGTCAGGGCCGCTGGCGGATGCCAGTGTCGTCTTGACGCCCGAGTATACGGCGGCATTCAAAAGCGTGCTGGCCGCTGCGCTCGACGCGACGTTCTGTCCTGGTGGCCCCGTGGCGGCGCGTCCTGTGGGCGTATCGTTGGCGTCCAATAACCTCCGTATCGTGCACCTCCAGGCGTTGTTTGACTCGCTTCGCAACGCGACACGGGATCTCACGTCGCTCTCTCTCAAGCATGCACTGAACAACACAGACGAGCCGACCACGAAACACGCTGCCGGCGTCATGAAGGCACTCGAGGCCATTGCGTTCCGCACATCGAATCCGAGCGGTCGCATCCATGACGAGTGTGAGTTCGATCTCACCATGTCATTATTCTCATCGGCGCAGACGGATGCGTTCTCGGCAGCGCTGGCAGATCGCATGGCGCGAAGCTTGTCGCTTGTCGACCGCGCGTTGGCAAAGGGCGAACGCGTCACTTGTCGCGTCCGCGCCGAGCGAGTCATCGACAACGAGGAGGAGCACTGGGGATTCCGGGTCAATGAAGACTATGCGATTGTCTCCGTCTCCGATGACGGCGATATTGAGATTGCTGGTCCCCTTGGCGTGACTGACGTGGTGGCGGACCCCCCACGGCGCATTGTCGGCGTCAGCGATATTGTCCAACTCACGGTCGGTACAAAGCCTGTCTTCCAGTCACGGTTCACACGCCTGATCCTCGATGGCGATCCCCATGGAGAGCATCGCCCCGGCTCTCTTATTTGCGGGTGTTCCAACAAAGACTTGCTCAAGTCACTTGGCCCACGACTCACGTTCTTGTCCATGCGAGGCTTCACGTGTATGCACAACAGTCCGCTACAGCACGTGATCGCCTCGTGCCCAAGCCTCAAGCACTTGAATCTCGAAGGATCCGATACGTACTACCGCGCAGCCACACTATGGATGCCCGTGTTTGAGGTCGTGAGCGAGCTTGAGACGCTGAATCTCAACGCAACGGAAGCAACGACCCATAGACTTAGTCAGCTTATCAACGCACTGGTCGAGACACCCGAGTTGCCGCTCCGGAGGCTGTCGCTCGCGCAAAACAATCTTCGGGCTGGAAGCCTTGCGCAGATCCAGCTACTTCTAGACGTGATGCCGTCAATCCAGCAAGTCGAGCTTGACAGCATCGGCCAGGCTGACAATGTTGAAGCGTACATCTCCGGACGCCGCGAGCTCGCGCGCGACTACCACGGCGTGATCATCGATTCGAAGCCTCTAAGTCCCGCAGCCAAACTGGCGTTTCTCAGCGTAGTGCGGATCCTGTGCGATGGATACGCCAGCGTTGAGCCGAGTGTGTTGGATACCATTTTTGACATGGCCCAGGTCGTCGTAACACGTCAGATTCTGTGGAGTAGCTCCAAGTAGCGTTGAAACACTCTTCAGAGTAATATTCAAGACGTCCCTGACTCGCTTCTCTTCTTGATCAGGTCGGGGTTTATTGCGTTACGTCAGATTAAGCAGATATACCTCGAATGCAGGGGTCTAGCGAGCAGGGTGTCCTGCTGCGAGTGATTGCGGTCCGTCGCTGTGCGACCCGTGATGAGACCGACGTACTCGGCTTGTTTATTAATTGATGGTGAAGTTGAGGTTTATTAGAGTGCGTTACGCGATTCCTATAGCCGAGGCTGGGCCTCTTTAGTCCCGGCTGCGAAAGATATAGCGCGTGCGCCATTCATCGAAATCCCAGGTGAGTATCGACTCGAATGTGGCCGTATCCTAGGATATGCTGCTGCGGCGGGCTTCCGCTCTGATGCGAATGTCCATTATGATATTGGCGGCGCAGTCCGCCATGTTGAACGCCCGCAAATGGAGTTGCCATATCCGGACACTCACGACGTCTGTCGGTCGTCTCGCGGTGCTGTATAATGGTCGAAGCCCTGGGCTCCACGGAGGCCGATAGTCGTGAACCTGACGGAGGATCGAACTGCTGTCGCCGACGACCTCGACCTATCAGTCGTTGTCTTTTGCTGCTTGTATTTCAGCGATGAGACCGAGGTACTCGACACTGTTGTTAGTCATGTTGCTCTGCTGTACGGCACGCTTGCACTCCAGACGACTCACGCCTCGACCGCGTCTTCGCTTCTTTCCACGAGGACTGCTCCGGCTCCGCCTGGGACTGGGTTGCCTCGGGTGTTCCGACGCTCGGGGGGCCATCAAAGATGAGGATATGTTGAACAGCCTCGGCGCGGCCATCGTGTTCTGCTCCGTCGCGGGTCTGCTTTTCCCCAATTCCCCAAAGAGCTGGGCGCGTAGGTCTCGTAGCGCTTGTTCAGCGGGATATGCCGGCTGCGTCCAAGTATTGTTGCATGAAGCATACCTTCGAGATAGAGTCTTGCTTGCTCTTGTGTCCATTGCTGTACGCCGTCTCGAACGTTGTGTCGCCATCGCCAGATCGTGAGCAGTGTCTCGAGAACCTGCTGCTGCCATGGGACTTGCGCTGCCTGCTGCCTGATGAATCTCACTGGTGACCTCTGCGTCTTTCGTTAATATCTGAGTTACGTCCGGAGCTCCTCGGGAAGTGGTCAAAGGTTGCGGCCATGAAGTCCGGTGCCATCGTCGCCCTATCCTATAGTCAGTAGCAGTCCCATACATCTCTGAGTATCTTCCGCATCTCTTGAGCTGCTGGGCCACCCTCCTGTCGTGTCAGTCGTGCAGTGCGGGCATGCATTCCGGTGCCCATCCAGAGAACCTGGCTCAATTGTTACTGTAGTGGTATTGGGGCGGGAGGCTCACTCCACACGATAGTGAGGTGACCCAGGGTCTTATCCACGCGCAGGATAAACTGTACATGTTGAGTTCCTTTCATACAAACAAGCGTCGAGCACGGTGGCCGCGCGAGTCACGCCTTTAGCAAATGATGCCTTGACATTTTGCCACAATCATCTCAAGGCCCTTGAGACGATTGTGGCAAAACGTCACCCTCAATATACTCACTTCTTTTCTCATAGGCAGCGAGTTCTCATAGGCAGCGCGCCTCTATTAAAGTGGGTTTTGGGTGGTCGCATACAATACTACTGACAGGTATATTAGGGTTGAGGCTAACGTCCTTCTATTGAGAGCGGTTTTTCTGCAAGTGGGCGCTGCCTATGAGATATAGAAGTGAGTATATAGGATGTAATCCAGATATTGGTACTTTTTTTTCAAACGCACTGAACAGCCTCCGCTGATCGGGAGTGCTGACGAATTTGAAGAGACCGACACATGAGAAGAACGGTGGAAATGACGAAATTCTAGGTGCTTTCGAGTAAACGATGTGTGGGAAAATGCTGAATTCTAGAGGCTTTCATGAGGACGAACCAAATGAGGATGGCATCACCATTACCCCGTTCCACCAACGGGAATTAGCCCCCCCCCGTAAAAAATTTCGTTTAGCTGACTCGGATATGACCGGACTATCAATTTGAAGAGTCGTGTTCTGTGCTATGGCGGGTTAACAGCAATTCACCGACAGTGAGTTGAGTTAAAAATCAACTCATAGTTACAGCGCAATACTTCAACGCCTAGTTGTTGAACCATAGCTCTTTTTGGCATTAGAGTGTACTCATACTTAGCGAGGGCCACGAGAATGGCGAGCGTCTGTTAATCCGAATGCCTTGCGATGGGTGCGCTACGATGCTCTCAGTATCAAGTCAGGCAAGCACGAGTGAGACTTGACCAAAGTAGCTACAATATACTGCAGTAATACATACGTACAGAACAAAGTACTGTAGTTTGTATGATGCAGATTCCACCACGTTGTCGAACTAGGCTGGCCAAACACATGCAAAGAACAATACAGTATCTCCAACCAGATCAAGATTTGGTGGATTCGGGATGGGTTCACCAGATGAGGCAATAACCAGCTTGCAACTTGCACTGCAACTTCCAGAAGTTGGCGGCTGTTTGAGTCGGATTGCGATGAAGGATTCAGTGGTCCATCCTAATCCGAATCGGATGAGGATGGACCACTCGATCGTTCATCCGAACAGTCGGGATTTCCGACTATACAGTGTACATGGGACACGCAAGCAGTCGACCCGGGGTCCGCTCTATCCACCAGTGGTGGACCTGGCGGGTGACTCACTCGTGGTGAATTTCCACTGGTGTATCAACAAAGATATCAGTTATTAGTATGCCACGTGGATCAGTCCCTAGTCGCCGTGGTCTTGACAATGTCGAACACAAGAAAGACTTGTCCCACAAAGACACGTCTCGACAGAGCTCACCAACAAGGTCTTCATCCAATATTCATTCCGCACGGCTTGTCGGCTTCGTATCTGCCGGAGTATGATTTAGAGTTCATCTGCAACTCAACATTGCAAATGGATGATACCGTACATGCACTTCGCTTCGCTGGAAGCGCATGGCAGAATGATTCTTTCCCCGCACTTACCAACACGTCTTAATCCCACAACCATCGCTTCGGCTGGCGGATAGAAGACGCGCGGTTCTACGAGAACTACTATGTCGCACCAACTGGGACAGAAAGAACTTGAGGCTCGATCCAGATCGATTATCCGGGAGACTAGAGGGGTTAATCTATCCATAATTACTGACATGGAAACGGTTGTGGATAGGCCGAGCAAATGGAAACCGATTCTCTACAATTGGACAGACCCATCAACATTTCAAACAGAGTGTATATACGGTACTCCCGTGCCTTACGTAGAAGTGTGGACCGTCCACTGTGGACGGTGTCGTGGACACTATGTTCCTGTTGGCGCAGTGGCTTCTTTGTGTCGACTTGTCTGGTGCAGTACTTGTACGGGTCGGCTAGCACCACCGTCAACATGGCCACCAGTTATCGATGCCCAACTCGGTATCACCAGCACCCCATCTATCATTTTCCAATCTGCCTTCTTTCCAGCAGTTTGCCCCCACTACGAAAGCCAAGCACCCACCGAGTATCATGCTTGTCAAGGTCAGTTGGATCCTAGTCGTCGCCGCCCTTTGCGTGGCTGAAGCGCACAACATGGGCGAAAATACACCGAGCTCTGCCTCCAGTACGATCCACCGCCGCCCCGATGGAAGGATCTCCAGTACTTCCGTCACGTACAACGACGGAACGCCTAAGCCGAAGACCGAGGAAGCAGCGACGCCGAGCTCTGCCTCCAGTACGATCCATCGCCGCCCTGACGGAAGGATCTCCGGTACTTCCGTCACGTACAGCGACGGAACACCTAAGCCGAAGACCGAGGAAGCAGCGGCCCCGAGCTCTGCCGCCAGCACGATCAGTCGCGACTCCAGCGGCAGGATCACCGGCACGTCCATAACGTACAACGACGCAACGCCTAAGCCGAAGGATGGCGACGCAGCCAAGTCTACTAACACCACTTGGGGCATGAGCACAATCGTGCGCGATGATAGCGGCAGGGTCATCGGCTCGGCGGCTACGTACGGTTCGGAAAAGCCGGGCACGGTGAAGGCTGCGCCCGTGTAAGCCTCCAGCACGATCTACCGCGACTCGAGTGGCGAGATCAGTAGTGCCTCATTCAATTAGGGCGACACGAAGACGCCAGCGGCCCGAAAAGGTGACGGATACAATCCGTTTCGACGAACTTGATGTGAAGGAGACACGCGGTCGAGTCATGCATATGTGTGATAGTGGACGTGAAGTGCTGGTAATCTATGGAAATAAGAGTGCATCTTATGATGGTCGAGTCCAGCGATTCCTTGACAACCATAAATGTAGTCAGAGAGACCCACATTGTCTCGCCGCCTGTCGTGCAGGTTACGAGAGATGAGACGCGTTCGAGCTCCGGCAGCTTGGGGAGTAGTCTTCGCTGGCCGTGTTGCTATAATGGCTCAGACGGCTCGGCGGGTGGCATAGCAGTGGTCATGTGAGATGTCAAATGGGCAGCGTGGGGTCCTCTTGTGGGGGCGATGGAGAATTGGAGGATGAACGCTGGAAATTTGGGCTCATTCCTGAGTTTCCAACACCGACTGGGAACTTGGCCACCTTCTACCCGTATTGGAAAGCTCTTTTTGAGCTGAAATCCGTGAAGAAAAACGGTCAACAAGCTGATCAACAACCTATTGTTCAGTCAGAAAGTGAGTGGATGACTGGGCCAAAGATCTCGGATGTCTCATTCCCATCTGATCTCAACCTTTATCATATTTCCAAGGTTCGCGTAATAACAATAACTAAAGAAATGTATGCTGAATCAGATTACGGCATCGGCAGCCGATTACGTATCCGTTACAAGAGGTTCAAGTCCATTCATTGACGACGTCAGCGACGCTGAAGAGCGCATGGCCAGCTTTCCACCATTCTCTTGAGCCGCATTCTCCTTCTCACCACGAGCCCCGTAGGCGCCCACTACTACAACCTCCTCGCTGCAATCCACCATGACGACGTCGTCGGCGCCCAAGCTCTTCACGCCCGTGACGCTCGGCGGCAAGCAGGACCCCATCGTGCTCAAGCACCGCATCTCCATGGCCCCGCTCACGCGTATGCGCGCCGATGACCCGGGCGTGCAGCCCGATTTCGCGGCCAAGTACTACAGCCAGCGCGCCACTGATGGCGGTCTTATCATTGCTGAGGCCACCAACATCTCGCCGCAAGCTCGTGGGTGCTTTGGCTCACCGGGCATTTTCAACCAGGCGCAGATCGATGCGTGGAAGCCCATCACCGAGGCGGTCCACGCCAAGGGCGGTGTGATCTTTCTCCAGCTCTGGCACATGGGACGTGTCAGCCACCCGCTGCTGCAGCCGAATGGCGAGCTCCCCGTGTCGTCCAGCACGAACATGCCGCTTGACACCAAACGTACAGTACCCACGCGTGAAGGCCCTTTACCCCTGGTGACGCCACGGGCGCTGGAGGTGGAAGAGATCGCCAAGACCTGCGAAGACTACCGCATCGCGACTGAGAACGCCTTGGCTGCGGGCTTTGACGGCGTGGAGGTGCACTCGGCGAACGGATACCTCTTGGAACAGTTTCTCCAGGACGGGATCAACGAACGTACAGACCAGTACGGCGGTCCGGTCGAGAACCGCGCTCGTTTCCTCTTTGAAGTGCTCGATGCCATCCTCAAGACGACGCCCTCGAGTAAGGTGGCCGTTCGTCTCTCTCCGTTCAGCAAGAGCTTTGAGCAGCGCGACTCAGACCCGCTCGCGACGTATGGC
>JAADXL010001024.1:0-12682 GCA_023337755.1 Pythium aristosporum
ACCGCGAGTTGGTCTGGACCACTTCCCGCAGATGTTCACATGCCGCCTCGTACTGGTTTCTCATACTGGAATCACCACTAGAATCACCACTGGAATCACTGCCTGGAACTTGCTTCATAGACTCCATCACATGCGGTTACTCGAGCAGATTCTGCGGAAACTGTTTGTACCACAACAACAACAATTGTCTCGATTACCGTGATTAGACAACCCTTCTCAATTGCACTTGGTGCGCGAGATGGTCACCGCCGTGGATGGGCTGAAAATACACGGAGCTGCTATGCAATAGACATAGCAAAGACTTGGACAGGAAGATGTATTCGAGACGGTTCACACGAGGTCCTGGACGGCTAAACACACGGGACTCGGGATACTGTACGCGCCTCTTGGCCACTGTTGCATGAAGCTGGGCCGCGCGCTTGGTCGGAACACCTTGTCGCACCACGTACTTTTTAGCACAGCGTCCGTAGCCCGTAGCCCGAGTCACGGAGAGTCGGTAAAACGCGTGCAAGTTGGCCAGCGAGTCGAATAAGTCGTCTTTGAAATGAACAAGCTGGGAGAACACGAGGCAAGTGGCCTAGTAACGACCAGTTTGAATGCGACATGAACCGCGCACTTGCTCGGGGTGCGTTGGGTGACTTTGACGACTATGTGCAGATGTTGCCAGTCCAGCCCAAGGTCCGTAGACTCTACCAGGACTTGCTCCCCGTTGTGTACGATAACAAAGTTTCCGTTGTTGTACAGTGGTCTGCCAACACGGTCCAAGTTTTGGTTTTTGCAGAGTTCCCAGCCCGATGTTGTTTGCTGTGAAGCTCCCAACTGCCACGGTGTCGAGACGGAAGAACACTTGTTTCTCAGCTGTGGGAGAGTGGATGCCATTTGGCACTCACTCTTACCATGCTGGCGACGCATCACAAGACTCGCGCCTGGGTGGAAGCACGTGCTATTGGGCTTGCCTCCAGGACGACTTCGACTGCCAAGTGACCGAGTTGAGTGTCTCAAGACAGTGTGGATCGTGTTGTGCTCGGTGGTGGTTCACCACGTCTGGCGTACAAGGAATATCTGGGTGTTCGAGCAACGTGCACTACCTCCGCAGAAATGTCAGTCAAGATTGTGCTAACGATGTTTGGGAGTCACATCACATTCGGTACCTCGAGAGTACAAGTGAGACCAAGTCGGCCGCGTTGAAGTGGTTTCTCCAATAGCTGTTACACAGTGACCCGTACTCCAGTTTCTTCAGCACACACCAAGAACTACTCAAGCAACGGCAACCAACCATCACACAATGTTGGCGAGAACACCCAAGAAGATGTTGAAGAGGAGAAGGTGTTGAAGAGGAGAAGGAATTTCAGAAGACTAACTTGACTTAACCCTACCGTTCCCAATGTCCGATCCTTGAGAAGGATAGTCTAATAAGAGCGATGTCCAAACGTCAAAACTACCTGGTTATTGCTACCTGTTTGTTTGTTGCGCGAATGTTGCGTGTACAGACCCATGTGCCCGCTTTTGCTGGTTTTCAAGAAACACCCTCGAGAGGTGGTTTTCACAGCGTGGAGCTGGTTTTGTGTAGGGGTAGGGCAATTTGTGCCATTCGTAGTCATTCAAACGAGAGAATGCCCAGCACTCTGGAACAGAAATCCAGGTGAAGACGCCACCATGGAGAAAGGCAATCTGCCCGATGACCAACTCACCGCGCTTCTTCTCGGCCTTGTGTTCATCGGGTTCGGCGCGCTCACGGCCCAGCTTGATGGTCAATCCGTCCGTGGTCTGCGAGAAGAAGAGATCACCGTACGCACAAATTCCGGCCTGTTATAAAGAAGAAGCGGTCGCCCACGCGATATCACCGTACGGTTCGCTGCACTCCAGAGGCATTCGATGCTTTGTGCGCAGTACTCGAGCCACGCTGTTATGCTCGGTTTGGAGAGCTTGTTCCAAATACTCGATATCACTTTGATCACAAGCTGGCCGTTTTGCTCGCATACTACGGGAATGGGTGCGGTCAAGACGGAGACGGCATTGATAGTGCTGCTGCGCAGCTTGGGATGTCACGAACATCAGCCGGCAGGGCAGATACATTGCCAATGTCGAGGATCTTCTCGAAAGCATGAAGGACGAGGTGATCTACTTTCCTGCGTCGCACGACCGAAGAGCGTGGCGTGAGCTGACTAGAGGCTTTGAAGAGCGTGGTGGTCTTTTTCCGGATGTCCCGTGTGTTTTCGACGGAACCATCATCAAGACAAGGCGGCCGAATGGTTCACAGGTCAGTGAATGGTTATGATATTGTGCGATGCCCCCATTGTTGACAGCATTCATTTGTACGCAGGGTATCTACAACAAATCCTTCATTCCTGCCTACAACTGTTTGTTTGCTTGTGACTACAGAATGCGGTTAAGATATCTCGGCATTTTTACCGGGGGCAATTCCGACCAGGCGATGTGGAATCAATCCACAACCCTCGGATCAAACGCTCGCTTCCTCTGCCCCCTGGGGTGGATTGGTTGGCCGACTCCGGCTTCAAGTTGCTCCCCTTCCTCATGGTCCCATTTGATGAACGCGGTGGTAAAAAAAAACTCGCGGATGAGCAACATTTGTACGTGGCCACGCCGGTCATAATAAGTTCCGGTCTAATAATGTGTGAAGCTATGTAGCTTCCAATATCACTTATCATCGACTGGAATGCTGGTGGAGTGCGCTTTTGGCCGCCTCAAGAATCGGTTCAAAGTTCTACATGGCGTCACAGACCGCAAAAAGCACAAGACAATTGCAAGAATGCTCACGGCCGCTGCGGTCCTCCACAATCTACTGGTAAACGTCGGAGACACTGTGATTTTTGAACCAATCCGGAGGAAGAAGATAAGCTCCGCCGCGTACGCCGCACCTTCAACGTCTCGGACAGCAACTCCGAGAGAACCACAGTCGAACACAAACTAGCTCTGGCAAAGCGAAACGCATACATGGAGCAGTTTTACGCTAATGATTACTTCGACCTAAACGAATAGACGCTCACAAATTCAGTCGAGCTTCTCTATGAGTCGAACCAGGAGCTCTATCGTCTGCTGCGACGACCTGTGCAGATTCTGCACCGTCTCGACAAGAATGGATTTTGCTTGATGGCTGCACTCTGCAAGTTCGCGCTGCTCGGCTTGCATACGAGCAATCGATGACGACAGCGTTTGCACCGAGTCGACCAGTTGTTGGTTCGGATGGTGCGAGTCGGCATGCCCTTGGCGGCTGAGGAATACTTTCTCGAAACCACCCTTGTGTGTAGAACTCACCGCATCAGTGGGGCGCTGTGGCTCGCGCTTTTTATTCCCTTTGGCCCGACTCTTCGCTTTTTCACGAGCCTTCCTCGCTGAATCATCGTCCTCATCCTGCTGGCTTTCATCCGAGCTGTCCGCTTTACCATCGCTGCTCACTGGAGTCGCCGTGTCACCTGTGGGACGTGTGGGTGCCTTCCCAGTCTCCACGATAGCCTCTCCTGTGCATCCTATCCGGTTGAGGCATTCGCACACCAACGGCCACAGTGGCGCGAGGTCAGTCCCAAGCGTGTCGACGTAGCTGTGGTGGATGTTTATGGGGTCCAACTTGTCGCTTGCGTCGTTGATGAAATAATCGCCGGGCAGCTCTGGGCACTCACAGTCTTCGTCACTGTCGCCCGCAGTCCGATTGCCACTCTCCTGTAGCATCGTCTTGCGCTTTTCTCGATACAACTTTGCCACCGCCTTGAGTTTGTTCTTGTACTGCTGCATTGTTATGACGCGCTCCTCCGAGTCACCGAACGCCCCTTCGAGCAATGCGCGCTCGTTCACAATGTTGATAGCTTTTTGCCAGATGGCGTTGAGCTGGCTGCCACTGAGGTTCTTCCTGCCGAAAGCCCTCACCAGCTCGCCGTCCTTGTAGCGTGTCTCCAATGCCTTTGTTCAGCACAATGTTCCATTTCATGGGCGTGTCCGTAGCAGCAGTGGCAGCATTCCCTTGGCGCGCTTTTTACCCCTCTTCTTCGTGCTTGGCGCATGTTCCCCCTTTCGTTTGCGCAGCGGGATCTCCTCGGCCGGATTGGGTTGGGGTAGAACAGGAGCATCATCACTGTCGGAGGAGTAAGCCATGTACGCGGACCCTCGCATAACCCCACGGATACACATCGGCGGGTCATCTTGGAGGTCTAGTCATTAAACAAACCCACATTGTCCTGAGCTCCCACACTCGCTCCCCCACGCAGCCATACGCCACGTAACATGTTGATCACGACCGGCGCGAGGATCACGATCTGGATCTTGTTGGACGCCGCCGGCGCCATGCGCATGATCTGCGCGTGGCTCTGAGAAAAGATGAGGAGGCTGAAATGGCGCCAGCGTCGTCTGGGGAGTAGCAAGTGGGTCCGCTGGCCAAATTGGCGGTCATCCATGAGTTTGTTGCTCCGGGAATATCTTGCAGACCGAACAAAGTAGTTGCCGACGGCGAATGCATCCGCACTCACTCTGGACACGACCACAATGCAGTCGTATCGAGCGCATCACTGCCTGGTGCTGTCACGGTGGGGTGATCGCTATCGTCGTGTGTGTAGGACGCTGCGTCGCGACGGATTCTCCCCATTTATAAACTTCCTCGCGATGTCGTTGCCATTGGTTACAAATGGATTCCAGAGTTCGCGTTCTCTGGATGCGGAAATTCTCTCGGCAGCCAACGTACCCGCCAAATTGGATAGTCTGTGATCAATAATGCATCGTTGCTTCCAGAACCTCCTATATTCGATATAACCAGGCATCTCACTTGGACATACAGCTGGGTTTTGTTGCCTGGGTATGTTCAAAACCCAGGCACCCGAAACCATGGTGGTTTTGTGTTTGGACATCGCTCTAACGGTAATCGAGACAATTGTTGTTGTTGTTGTACGTCCACGGTTGTTTGAGGATGTCTTCGATGTTGTCCATGTTGCGCTCGGTCTTGATCAAAGTCCGGGCACGCGTTACCTGGGTCACTTGAGTCTTGACAGGACTTGGCCGCGTCCCCAACGGGACCCAACGTGGGCACCAACTGGAAAACATCGAGTGAATCGGTGGTCGGCGAGTCGTGCCCACTCAAGTCATGCACGTCGTCCAAACCCCACACTTCGGTCAAATCGGCATAGAAGTTGGGCGACACCCAGTCGGAAGTCGCAATCGGGTTCGGGGCGGTCGCTGTCTGGACGTGGTCTTCCTCGAAAAAGCGTCGTTTCCTGTTGCGAACAGTCGTGAACTCGTCCATCCCAGCACTTGCCAGCGAACTTTTCAGTTCGCTTGGGGACCCTTCATCCTCGAGATCCATCGACGTAGCCGATCCCGCTTCGTCGCCTTTGAATTTCAAACCCGAACTCATTCCGTCGTCTCCACTGGCACCGGTCGCACTCGAACCCGAACTCATCACGTCGTCTTCACCTTCATTACCACTTGATTCCGAGTCTTCGTCGCCACTCACAGGGTCGTTACCGGTGGTGTTTCCACTTGCCGCCGAAGACGTCTGGGTCCCATCCGACTGGTTGCCCACCTCGTGTGGAGTCGAGTTCTCTTCCTGTGGCGGGTGTCAGTGGACACCTTCGCCTTCTTACCGGCAGTCATCTGCTTCATTGAGTCGTTGGAGCTAGGCGGCGAGCGAGACGGGCGCAGCTTCGCGGCCATGCAGCCGCCAGCGCCCATCGTGCGGTTTGGCGTCATCACTTTCTCTCATTCTCGCGAGCGCGGCTTGACGCGGGAAGACGAAACTTGAATGACGCGGTTCCTGAGTTAAAGAATCCCAGTGAGTTGGCTGGAGATTACTGTGTAACAAACCTCGCCATAGTGACATAGAAGGAGACCATATTGTGTGAAGTATCCTCACAATGAACCGACTTCTTGTCGGGGTTAGGTTTAAATGATGACATTGAAGAGCACTGCTGTGCTACGTATCTTCATACAGTTGCCTGATGAAACAGATCCATTGCCTGCGGTCGTCATTACCTTCCGACTCCATGAGTGTGTCGTCGAAGCTCACATGTTCGCCTTCTCAGGGTTTAGGGTTTAGGAACCGCGTCATTCAAAGTTTCGTCTTCCCGCGTCAAGCCGCGCTCGCGAGAAGGAGAGAAAGTGATGACGCCAAACCGCACGATGGGCGCTGGCGGCTGCATGGCCGCGAAGCAGCGCCCGTCTCGCTCGCCGCCTAGCTCCAACGACTCAATGAAGCAGATGACTGCCGGTAAGAAGGCGAAGGTGTCCACTGACACCCGCCTGTCTTTCGCATCGACTTCTCATCCATCTCCGGCGTCAACTGCCCAAAAGCGCGCACCTCCACCTGCGGCAGCGCGTCGTTCTCCGCCGTCGGCTGGCCTAGAGCGTGCTTCGTCTGCGGCTCCGCATGGCTCCCCACTGTCGAATGGCAAAGAGCGTGCTCCATCGGGGGCACCGCGCCGCTCCTCCCCGTCGAATGGCCAAAAGCGTGCTACATCTGCGGCGTGGAGACGCCAAAGCTGGCGATCTTGAGCTGTCCGTCGACAACGATGACGTTCTCGGTGGTCACACCAACGCTGGTGACTCCAATGCGGTACAGGTCACCTACCGCTGAGAGGATGCATTTTGGCAGATCACGAGTTATGAATTGAGTTAATGTTTAACCCTTTCGTTGCTGAGCAACTTCCAACGTGGTCTTCTAGCACCCGTAAGGATCTCTGGAAAGCACTAACCCCCACTGTGTCAGCGCACGGAGGATCACATCATGCTGGTGTTCGTTGGCGCTTCGCACTCGTACCACCTCTGCCTGGACAACCACCGCTTGTCTCTGTTCCACCAGTCGTCGGTCCACCTTGGTTCATCGCACTACCAATGAATCAACTATATCACTGGTATTCTTGGCATGTCGATCGATGGCCTCCATGCGTCGCACGTAGTTGGCGATGTTCCCTCTGGCGCTCCACACCAACCGCTGACTAGCTTCATCAATGTCGGTGCAGTTCTTTTTAGTCAGAATCAACCAGGTTCGCTGCACTTGGATGGCAAACCCCTATCCGTTGTTACGCCTTGATCAGTCCGTTCGACGTATAGCCTTCCATGGTCCCACAAGCGTAAGTCCGGATAGCCGCGCTGCGCACCTCTACCCTTCATCTCTACGAGTACCGCCGATAGTACACCAAACACCGGCGCCGATTGCTTGACCGACTTTTCGCTCACACCTCCTGACCAGTGCTTCGTCAGCTCTGAAGTTGTGCCAAAATCTGTGACCTTCGAGTTTACATATCGCCAGCCGCCCGTTTGTTCTTCATACTCGTCCTGAGTCTCACCAAACTCACCTCTATATACCAAAAACGCCATCGCCAAAAGATAGTCGTGAGTGTGCAGGAATCGGTCGAGATGGACGCGGCGGGAGCTCAAATATTCCCAGTGGCAGCATATCCCCGTGTGCTCGCATCTAGATCGGGCGCATTCACACAGCAGGCAGCAGCTTGAGTCACGACGGCTGGATAGACGCAGTCCCGCACCTCTCTAAACCATACTTGGAGGGTGCCCTCATCACTAATAAGAACGCGGTGACGAACAGCCACGAGTTGAACTACGCCCGAGCACCTGGGACTACAGCACCTCGCTCGAGCAGAACGAACAACTCGCCGTTTTGACCCCGATTCCCTTGCCTTGTTCTGTAGTCCTTCACCAACAGTGCCGTCTCGATTCATCGAGCTGCACCTCCCAGATCTTGGACCAGTTTTCAGCCTTGACTCGAACATACGCGACCTTGTGAGAGTCCCAGAAGCGAAGCAGCCGTCCTTCCATGCTCTGACGATCGACGACGCTGGTCTCTCCCTCTCGGTCTCCTCACAGCGGTGTCAGAGGCAGGATTTCCACTAATTCCTCGCCGGCTGGACTCTCATCCTCTTCCGAACTAGGCAATTCTTCTAACAGACTGATCGAATCGGCATCATCATCCCCAGATAGTGCTATAGGTGACTCTGGACTCATTAGCTCGACGCGTACTGTAGTCGGGCTCACAGCTTCTTCCACCTTCCCCATCAAGTCGTACTCTTCTTGATCCCCCAATTCTTTCTGTCCCGTTGTCGCCAGCGACGCTACTTCACTTACGGTCGATTCGACCTGAGTACCTTCTGCGCGCATCCCTTCCGATTGGGGAGATGACACTTTCGCCGTATTCCCTGCCGCTGACTCGCTCATCTTCTCCTGCTCTTGATATGTCGTTTCCACAGCCTCGCGAATGCCAATTGCTGGGAACGTATGCGTAGCAGTGCTTGGTGATGGGCTGGTTGATGTTGAATCGATTGGCTCAGACCGCCGAGTTCGCCCAACGGAGGGTAGGTGCGGCGTTTCATCATCACTTCGCGGTTTGTCTTGTTTATCAGGGCGGTCTTCTTCTGCACTGCCTGGGTCGTCATCGCCTCGGCTTCGGGCTGGTGCTGTAACGAGACGGTAATCTGTTACAGCACCTTTGCTGAGGAAGCTTGGTCTTCTAGGGAGTCGCCGCTCCGAGTCGACGTCCGGTCGACGAGCGCCACACGCGGTCAAAGGCGAACTGTTGTATTATTGGGAGGATTTTCCCTAGGGGAAACCTCTCATAATCAATACACTGGGTAACCCATAACCCGGGTAAGAACTCCTAATCCTAACATGCATGAGTCATGACTTAGGGTATCTCATCGTACCCTAAGTGGACCACACTACCTAAACTATCCTAGCCTGGTCCAGGAGATTAATGTGGACTACCTAAAATGTAATAGCTACACAAAGGGGGCGTGTAACCTGTACCCCGTTACAGGTGCAGCTGCTGTCGCAACTGCTATCCCTTGTTCTGATCACCTCGGCTCATCTTCCTTGGTCACTTGTGAACCCATGACTGGCGATGCACCCTCAGCGCCTGACGGGCCGGTCAAATCAGACTCAGCGGACTTCTGCGCGATACTCCGTCCTTCCTGTCCGAGACGTTTGCTTGATTCTGTCAATGCGTCGCTGCTATGCTTCTCACTCTCGCTGAGCGACGGTGTCGAGAGACTCCACCCTTCTGCTCCTTGTATTTCGGCTGGTTTGGACATCTCCTCGTCACTGTTGTCCTCGCCACCGCTGGTATCACTGGGATTGCTTGCCCCACCCAGGCCGGGGGGAGGCGTAGTTTCAAAGAAAAGACACAGCAGCCAATCAAGAAAACCAGGGAGCACTTACTGGGCTCACAATATTTTCTACAAAAGTTTGGTTGTGGCGCGAAAACGCATTAGTCCCACGAGCTTCGCTCGTGGGCCTTCTGCCCCTGAGCGCCATAACCACTACTTGCAAGTTTAAAATGATAAGAAGCGCATGTGGAACGTTGATGTGTCGTCGGCGCTAGTGAGGAAGCACAGCGGCAAATACTGCTTCCCAAGTTTTCCAAGTCGGAATGATGATTTCCATGTTTGAAATGGAAACTGCTAAGTACAATTCTAAAAATTGCCAAATAGTGACATTGCCATTAGTGACAGCGCACTATTTCCATGCGACTCAATCAAACATTCGACCTCTGTCTCGGTCCCAACATAGTTCTTTGAACTACGAATAATAGTCACTCTCTTACCAAGTGTCTGGCCGTCTCGGACGGAGGTCTTCAGCTTCTCGTGGGTCTGCTTCATCCTCGCCCTCAATCCTCCTGGATGTCTACTTGCGACGCAGAGCCATCGTCCATGGCGGTGGCCCTCAGCTCCCGCTGGATACTCACTAGACGGTGTCGAATAAAAGCCCTCATCGCCCCGGTGCAACGGACCAAATACTGGATTGCTCGCACCTGTGTTTCTTCCTCTTCACCACTTCTCTGACGAGCTGATCTTGAATGTCGCCCCACGTAGTACGACGCTGATAGCTGATCTTCTTGTCCGACTTGAGCACTTGGACACGCGTTCGGATCGCCTGAAGCGACCTTTCTTCCGCCAGCTGGCCCTGAGTGTCTCGGTGTCGACCTAGTGCAGCTTTGATGGTTCGGGGACTCACTGGTACCACTTGAAAGAATCCCTGGACGATATCGTCCTCTTCCAGTGTGTCCATGATGGTCTGCTGGACGTGACAGTGCCCCTCTCTGGTTGGCCTGTCTTGGCTGCGTCTCGAACTGCTGCTGGAACTGTGGACACGGGGTTGGTCGCGACGGCGGGAGCATCGATAGCTTCTCCTTCACTGCTCAAACCGAGCGAACACGTCTGGCCGCCCCAAACTCTTTATTGAGTGCCTCGCAAATCTCCCGCGCTGACTTCTTGAGACGGTGCATATCCCTTGCCAGTGTCACTTCTTCCTCCGACCACGTAAATGTCTTGCCCCCCTCCCCCAAGCGCCTCGGCACGCGTTGTGGGAGCGCTGTGGCCAACTTGGATGATTTTGGGCAATGCGCTTGTTATAGTCGTCGTAGCTGTCTTGTTCTTCACGTCCGCGCTCCGTGCTTTCCGCTACGATTTCTTGGAGCTTCATCGCTTCATCTTCAGTCCATGAGGGTTACTTCGTCGTGGAGCTGACCTTGCGCTTCTTGGACAATGCCTCTTCTGTGGCGCTTGACGCGTCTTCCTCCTCGTCGTGCGTTCATCTTACGCTACACCTCTTTGCCTCAGCCTTTTGCTTGACACTGCGCGGTGGTGCTTGTCCACCCTTTTTCTTCTTCACCTCATTGCATTCGCATTCTTCAGCCTTGGTCGACTCATTCCGCCTTCTTTCTTCTTCCTTTCACCCCGTTCGCTCGTCGACCTTAGGCGCTCCTTGTCGCACTCTTCCATGGTACCGTCCTTCTCTGGTACCCTTCACGCCGTGGTCGCTCTCCCCGCGCGTCGCCTTCTCTCACTATTGAGCGATGCCTGGCCTCTTTTTCCGAATGTTCGTAATGTACAGGTCCCATCCTACAGTATGGAGTGGTTTTGTCCACACTGAGTGCGACGTACTTAGCACGCCACCATCCTGGCATCGTAAACGCCCCCTGTGAGTGTCGATACTTGTCTGGGACATCTCGCAACTCGTCTCGCTGCACGAACAAGTCATCGGTCCCCGACGGTACGCACCGTATCCTTCCATTTTCTCCCATTCCCCTCGTACCGTACGTGTTTCTCTGTACAGTACGAGTCATCCCCGCACTTAATCACCAAATTGGTAAGTGGCCTACCTGTCAGCCCATCGCAACGAACGCATCGTCATTGCATCAGAAGCGAATGCGGCGATCGATGAGGATTTCGCTCGGCTGATTCTCCGCTAAGGTGTGAAAGCCCCTCAAGTGGTGGACTACCACGAGATGTCGCAGGGCGACCGTTGCAACCACCACCGGAAGTCAGAAGCGCGTACGTACGATGCATGTCTGATGATTTACGCGCTCATCTTGAACGCATGGGAGTGGGCCGGGTGACATAAGAGAGGAGGGCCAGAGCTCTCGAACAGAAGATGATACTGTAGTTGAGCTTGACCAAGCTTGGCACCCTTCTCGATTCTCGGTGGATGTGGCATCGTATATAGCTTGGATGGTGTCTACCCAAAGCTCTCGATCTGTGCGAGCATAGCGTTGGCGCGACCAGTTCTTTGATCGCGCCCAAGACCACAGCGTCTTCGCTGGCGCACCCGTCTGCTTGTACCCAAATACGAGGCCAATCCAATGATGAATATTCTCGGACACATTTCGATTTGAGCGCGCGATGATGGAGTCGAATGGATTCTCGCGAGTCACTGTGTGCCAACGCTGGCAGCTTGACGTGCGACGCGACTTCTTCGCCCTGGTTGGTACCGAGATCGTAGTCGTTGGTGTTGTACCCAAATCTGACACCCTTTGATGCGCACAAGCCTTTACGGGTGTCATCATCATCATCAGATTCTCGGTCGCCGCCGAGATGCCAGGACGTACGAATACAGTACTACGAAATAGCCGGTCTTCGTGATCAAATGAACCACCCTAATCATCAGTTGTGCGATTTTATGAGCGGTAAATCCCCATCCCATTCCACCGGGATAATGGGTACTCGCCTGCAGCTCTCGTGCCAATTGTGGAAATGGCTTCATGCAGACGAGGAAGTTGTCGACGTACGCGGAGCACGAATAGTGAGTATAGAATGGGTGTTGAAGCATCTCCCAGTGAGCGTGTTGAGATGCATCAAATACTCGAAACTGGAGATCCCACCGGTCTACCAACGCTTGGTTCAGATTCCGCGAATGCGTTTCACCGGTACGGAGAGAGCCCTCGACCGCAATAGCGGATTCTAGAAGACGCTGTTGACGACGAGCCACGGCCGAGTAGATCACAGCGAGCACTTGCCACGATGCTGAGAGAGCGCAGTGTCTGAGAAGGCGGCGGAATCCTCCACCGAAAGCCGTGTGTCCAAGAACTGGTACGACGAATGGAGGAGAAGATGGCTCACTCAGTCTAGTACCGGATACGGAATCGAGCAGCTGAGCCCAGCCCACGCGTGGTGCCTTCACGTCAATGCCCGAGCGAATCGATCACAGATGCCGCGCTTGCAAGTCCCCTCTTGCCGTGCCATCTCACGTGCAGCATAAACACAAACCACGAACTGACGATCACGACGTCGCCCGCTGAGCGCGTGTTCGGTACCGAGGACACTAGACTCCAGTAGCAGCTTGGCAAAGTGCCGACGAGACGATGCAGGCGGTGGCGCCTCTGTCCCAACAAGAGCAAGCGAGCGAGACTCTGCCCGTGAGTGAGTGATGAGTGAGTGAGTGAGTGAGTGAGTGA
>JAADXL010001025.1:0-12677 GCA_023337755.1 Pythium aristosporum
GCGGAGCCATAGCGGCGCCCACGACCGGGTAAACTCCCTCCTGCACCCTTTCGGGCCGTTCGGCCGGTCTTCATGTCATAGAGCTCGTGGCAACCGTTCGTTAAACTGCTCCTCCGCACGTCCATGGCCTTCTGGACAGTCGTACAGCGTATACTCAGTGGTGGTGGTGAAACGTGGAGGATCTTCCGTGTCCCATCGCACCGTGGTGATAATGATCATGGCGTTGCCGTCGTCGCGGAGCCGTAGCGACGTCCATAATCGGGTAAACTCCTTGGGGTTGCTCAGCCTTCGTGTCGTGGAGCGGCGACGGCCTCGCGTTCGTGATTACTCCGTGCCCTCGCGGGCGAGTGCTCAGCCTTCGTGTCGTGGAGCGGCGACGGCCTCGCGTGCGTGCTTGCTCCTGCGGGCGTGGAGATCCGCCGAGCAATCCAACCTTCATCGCTACTCCTTCCACCTCCATCTCGCCCGACACCGCCGCCAAAGCGATCCTCGTGCGCCATGGGCGACTTCCTCGCGCGAGCGTCTCCTTGTGCGGTCCCGGTGCCTTGCGAGGGGTCGCCCGAAGGCGACCCTTGGAGAACTTGGAAGAAACTTGGAAGAGGCTGAAGGGTCGCTTGTGCGGTCGGCCGCAAATTCGGAAGTGTGATCTGCCAGCAACTTCCATAATGATGACATCGATAGTGCTGTGGCTTCAGTAATTCTATTTCGTTGTTAAGGAAATCATGATGCAGTAGACTTAGCCTCCGAGCTATTCTCTCAGTAAGTGTGGGCTGTCACCAAGTGGTGGGGTAGTGCTGCTGTCTCAAATAATCATATTTACTGCATGGTGTTGGAGTATTCGCTTCGACAGAGCAAACAGGAATGTTCGACGTAAGAAGCGCGCATAAAGCAGTTATTTTTCTTGAGTATGAAAGGCCTTGGCAGCTTCCGCACGCAACGCAGCCAATTCTTCTGGCGACACCGCGAGTTCGTCGAGAAACTCGTCGAGTTCTTCTTTGTCCAACAAGATGTTGTCTTCAACTGCGTCACATGCCGGCTTCCCGTCCGCAGCCTTTGTGTTTCCGGAGATGGATACCTCTCCGACAACAGCCAGACTGACCGGTCCAGATGCCGTCGCTGCGCGAGCAATTGCCGTGGCCTGTTCGATGCGGTTCTTCAACCAACGTCTGTGGTTGTTGTTTGCTTTGTCGCGGTGTTCCTCGCACAGACGATGGAGTTGGCCGTTGCGTTTTGTCATGCGGCGGTTGGGACATTGCTTGTTGGTGTACTGGCAACGTTCATGGAGAGAAACTGGCGTTGTGTTGATGTCCTTCATATGGGTTGACGGGGATCAGCTGAGTGCGTGTGTGCAAGAACGAGAGGGAGACGCTCTTTGTGTCCGTAGTGAAAATGGGAAATGGATCTGGTGGCTTGCTACATTGTTCGATTGATGGCTCGAGTAGAAGTTCCTCGACCCGCATCCTTGCACTCTTCGCGCGCTGTCGCCGAGAAGATCGCTGACGACGAAAGATATATCTGTCCGTAAAAAGATATAGCCGCTTCAGCACCAAAAATCGGCTAAATCAGCTAACTGAACAACACTCTCGATATGTGATCCCGCTGGTCCTCCGATATTTGACCACCACTCTCGCTGGTTTAACGAAACTACCCGATTACAAGACGTGTCCCTATCGATAATTACGCACACCACTTTCGGCGAATGACACGCTTCCTGAGCGACCACACCTCTGATGCCCACGCACAGCAAAAAAAAAAAGGCATCTCCAACAAGCTACCAGAGGTCTCAAAGGGGTTCTTCTGCATGCCCTACAGGGCGCCGCCAGGCCGATCCTCGTGAGGCGCCAGGTAAGGACGTTGAGAACCGCCCTCTCAGTAGCCAGCCGAGTCTCAGCCCAACAAGGGTCGGGTCCTTCAAACCCGAAACCCACTGGGGCTATCGAGTTCAGAAGCGAGGAAGATCTCATTCAAGAACTTGCCGTTATTGCATCCGTTATCAAGCTCGCATCTCCGTACGATCTTCCATTCTGCAGGACTCTCATAAACGTACAGCCATTGAAAAACCGAAGAAAAGCTCGATGGCGTCACGCGATAAATGCATCGTCTTGCAATGGAATCACGATATACTCATAGTTGTAGAGAATTCCACCCGATCGGAATTCGGTAAGTGAAGTTCACACATCGACGATGATGAATTAAGTACCATTGAACGTCTCTGTTAGAGTCCTACAGCCGCCGGGCCTATTTTCTGTGCTACGAGTCGAGCCAAGTATCGTGCTTCCAGTGGGCAAAGTCCGGTTCGAGGTGCCGCGCGAGGTTCACGTGTTCCGTTCGGGTAGTAGGGTGATGTACTTGGCTGTTTGGCTCTTGCGTCCATTGCTGCATTCGCAGCTGCATCTGTCATCTCGATAAAGGCACGCAGGTGGTGTATCCATCGCCGTACGCCAATCATATCGCCCAGTCGTCTAGCCTCCGCGTAGAGTTGGCGGCGACGTTGATTACGTGGTGGCTTGTAACGTTGTAGTTGGCCGAGAATCAGCTGGTTGTCGCCGACTACGTCGAGTGGGAGCCACTGGTGCGAAGTTCACACATCGCGAGTGTCGTCGACGAGAAGATACTCACCGAGGAACTCCATCGCGGTGTCATCCATTCGTAACTCCAAAGTCCCGACAGGGGACACGGTTGCCCCAACTGCGGTCAGAAGTTCCTCACACAACGCCGCCATCGCCAAGTCCAATGGCGTCGAATCGATCACGGGGACGGAGAGGGCTTCAGAGTCAGTCGGTCGTCGCAGCGGTTGGGTTTCGAACCGATGCTCGAGCCAGCGCTTTTGGTTTCGATTTGCTTTGTCACGATGCATCGCGCATAATCGGTGGAGCCCTCCGACTCGCTTGGTCGCGCGGCGGTTCATGCATCTCTTGTTTGGGTACTGGCAACGCTCACTGTCATTGACGGCAAATTGGTCGGGCATTGGCATTCCGGAGTCCTCCTGCGAGCTGGTACTTTTGCGTTTCACTAGTCAACTTTCGAAATGGTACTAGCATTGGGGGGATACTCACTTAGGCAAGAGGAAGTGATGGGTGGGTAGCCCCCTAGACAAGACCAGGGCTTCTTGCAATCATTGATGACGGGGTGCTGCATGGGACCTGATGCGCTGGAAGCAAAGCCCTTTGCACGTAGTGTGGGTGAGCAAATCAAACACGCACTAATTGGAGGGCAACGACAATCACTCCAAGAATAACTCACCGCAATCATTCCCAGCCTCAACATTTCAAGACTGATGGTTGTTCCCTGTGCGACTGGAATACCTCAACCGGTATACCGGTATTACCGTGGGAGTGGTTCTCATGCGCAAAACGTGTGATGTGGCGAAGCTCTTTGGACCCAGAGTTTAACAATCGTGGGTGATCTGCGATATGCCAGCGGCAAATAGAAGGGATGCAGTTACATTTTTGTGAGCTTATCGTGTGCTACTGGAGAGTTACTATACTCAACCACTCAAGGCTGCTCAATCCAGCAACAACATCAAGTCGTGAGTGAGATCTTGTTTGGCTTCACAATCGGCTGCCGCACGTGGAATCGCATGCATGCGAGATTTGAGGAGACCGGCATTGCGTTCGATCAAGTCTGAGAATGGAGGTACGCCAATAGGCCAACGTTTGCTGTCGCTCGGATCTCGGTGGAGGCTGGCCACACCTTTATATGTGATTTATTCAAGAGGGAATGCTTCTTCACCTCCTGGAATCTAGGTGACTAAGGCGTGGTGAACCCAGCGGTGGCGACCAGGCGCAGAGCATTCACATTCACAACCCAAAAGCTTGTAGGGTTCAGCCATTAATCCGCTCTACAGTGTTTTCTCACGCATTCGCAGTTTTTCAGGTGACTCTTCTTCTCGCACACTTGAATTACGTGAGGACGCTTCCATGGAGGGACTTGGGCACGTGGCTGATGCTGATTCTACCTCTATGATAAGATACCTCCATGAAACGACCTTCTGTTGTAGGACTCGGAAGGTATGAACTACCTGTTATATCGAATATGTGATATCTACGGTTAAACCTTGTCTCACAAATGCTGGGTTGGGATCTCACTGAGTTGTCTTTGTTCAAATCACTGCGATTTCTCCACCCACGCCGAGAACAATGACGCCACAGACCTCACGGTCGACGTACACCCGCCATTCTTGAATCTCAGCAGAAAGTCTCGAGGCGTGGGGCTCACAACTCAATTTACGGTCTACCCATCACACCCCACGTTGTGTTTTAGCCCGCTTCAGGATGTTTTCGCCCTCGGACATGTTTGCCACGGGCCGCTGCCGGTACCCGAGCAAGTTTTGCTCCAACGCACGCGCTCGCAAGCGCAACGGCGAGCTCCACCGGTTTTGCGAGGAGCACCGCGCAAAAGCCAATGACAACCAGAAGCGATGGAGCTCGTCACGGCAGCGCCAATGGGATGCCATGGAGGCCGCGGCTGCAAGTGGCCACGCTCACTACAACTACGGACATGGAGAGCCGCTGGAAGGAGCTTCGGCATCGTTTGGCGGGCTTGAACCGCAGCCTATCTACTTGCCAGACCCGTCAAAACCAATGATGCCACCGACGCCGGCGCGGCCACAGTTGCTCCCGAGAACACCTAGCCAGTCCGACCGGTTCCTCACGCACTTGCTGTACCAGCGGAGCCAGAGCAGCACCGACATGGACGCGTACGATGTGGTTGGCGCTGCACCTGGAAATGTGATCAGTGGGACTCCATGGCGATCCACAACAACGGAACGAATGTAGTCTTCCCATGAAGTGCATCCTAGTAACGAGATTATGGATGCATTTTCGAGTGTCGTGTTTAAAGTGTGTTCTTGATGTCAGCGTTTCACGAAGTTAAGCTGCTTCTGGTCGTTCAGACTCTTCTCGACCGACGCGTACGGCTCCTTCGCCGACGTTGTCCGTCCTGCAGATCCCCCTGCTACATGAAAGACAGATCATCTCAGGTCAGTGTTGTTCGAACATATTTCAACTCGGCATGCAACGCTGGACTATATACATTTGGCAACCCCACTGGCAGTACCAGTCTTGGCCGGCGTCGGCTTGTCCTTGACCATCTTGCGCGGCTTGCGTGGCATCTCTATCCAGGAAGAGGGAATTTTTAAAATGGATCACATCCTCCCGACGGAATGACCAGCACGCATATTGCCATCATCAAGGGCACCGGCTGAATCTATTTCTAGCTTCTGGGGGAGGCATCTCGCGCCTTCCTTCGCATGAGATCGATCAGATCTACTCTAGGGAAAGCACGAGACGATACAGTATCCAGATCGCAGAATCTCATGTGGTTCTTTCTTTCCGTGCTTGGAGTCGGGGACCCGACCGGGTCACATCTAGCTCCAGAGGTGCGTCCTGTGCTCAGCATCGCATTTACATACATAGTTGGATACTTTGGTTCTCATCCTGTGTCCATTGAGTTTCGAGTCTCTTCTTCCTACGGTTTCATTTACGGTGGCGGCGGTGACGTCGGCGGCGTGGGCGTGCTGAGCCACGCGAGCCACGGTGTAAACGCGTCATTCAACGCAATGGACGGCGACTGGAACGCGAGCTTCCACGGCTTGTCGATCGAGTTGATGGGGGTCATGGTCGCCATGTCCTCAGCAAACAAATGCGGCGGCGGCGATATGTACAGGCGCGAGAACTCGAACGCGTGGTCTGTCACACCATCCGGCAGTAGCGAGAACGCGTGGGTGGCACGGGTATTGGTCGTGCCGGCCTGAGCGATCACATGGTTGATCACAAAGTTTTCCAGGTTCACGTTGGGATCCGCCTGTGGGTCGCCCAATGCCTCGGGCAGCTCAAAGGCGCTGCCACCAATGAAGAGCGAGACAGGCCCCGTTGGTGGACGTCGGAACGAGATCTTGAGGTCATCGAAGACGGGCATTGACGCGGAAGTCGCGAGCGACTGCTTTGCGCACAGGGCGCTTTCGCGCAGGACATCCATCATTGTGGCAACTACGTCTCGCGAGGCCCCGGGGAAGATTTGCGCCACGAGCAGCCACGACAGATCGAGCTCAAAGACCTGCTCGGTAGCATGAGACACGGGCACGGCTTGCGCTGTCTGGAGCTCGTGCTCGAGTAGTGGCAGTGCTATGGTCAGGAGCGATTGGCACTCGTATGACGCATAGCAGGTGCGGCGCATGGCGACGGCATTGGGACATGCAAAGACCGAGTCGCCTGGAGAAGAAGACCCAGAACCTGAAGGAGGAGTTTGTGGAGACGAAGGAAGCGATGGCGACGACAGTAGACTCGTGAGCAAGTCCCATTGTGGCAACTGGTTCGTCGATACGATATGGACCGTCCATGGCGAGAGCTGTGCAAACGGCTCGGTGGCTCCCGGCGGAGCGTCGCCCCGCGCGAAGATGGAAAACTGCGGCAGGCGGCCAAAGTACTCTTTGCCAAACGTGATTTTGTAAGTGTACGCGTGGGCAACGTCGTTGTTCAGCGTCAAGGCCACTTGTAGCGAGAACTCAGCGTCGACGAAGACGCCCGTGAGAAACGAAGTGAGCGATTGTGCTGTGCCGGTGGCCAGCTCCATGTACTCAAAGCTCTGCCCCTTCCACTCGACGCGCAGCTGCGAGTCGAGGTACATGAGCAGCTCGGCCGAGGCTTGCGTGGTCATGAGAAATGACGGAATGTGGGCGGTCGCCGGCGGCTCGAGCGCGCTGTTCATGGTCTCAACGTCGCAGGCTGAGGCTCCAAAGCACGTGAGAATGTCGGTGAACAAGTCCCACGACGCCGGCGTCTTGAATGCTGTCGCGAGTGCCGGTGGTACGCTCACAATCCGCTCATAGAGTTGCGAGCCGAGATTGACAGTGTAGACGATGTGGCCCGTATCGGGATCAACTAGCGACTCGGACGGAAGTGACGGCGCGGCTGTGTGCTGGCTCAACAACGGTACAATCGCCTCTTGCACGCTGGACCAGCACTCGGCATCGAGGTAGCACGCCTGCAGCTTTGGCAAACACTGCGGACACGGTGACACCGTACCGGCCGTATCGGTCCCATTCAGCACCGGGTCTTTCGGGTCATTCGGATCATTCAGGGTCGGGTCGTTCGGACTTGGGTCATTCGGGGTCGGGCCATTCGGGACCGGATCATTCGGGGGCACAAGGCTCAATCCGAACCAGCCGAGGAAGTAGTCCCAATTCGGAATGCCCGGCGCAAGGCATTCGAACCGCGCCTTGGCTGTGAGGATGTGATCTGCTGGACCCGGTGCATCGTTGAACCCAACGATGGTAAGCATGTTCATCGCCTTCCACGAGCCCGTAAAGTCGTAAGTGACGGGATCACCCACGACCGCTGCCGCGTTCTTGACGAAATTGACCTTTCGCCAAACGTGGTCTCGATGGATTTTAAGAACGCCGCAAGGCCTGTGGCCGGCTCGTCGAGGGCGATGCCATTGAGATCCCCATACGAAATGATATAGTGGGCGTCTCCGGGGGGCAGCGTCACGTGGCGCGTGGCTTCGAAGTCGAGGAGCGTAGGGATCACGGTCGAGGTTGCTGTCGCGGTCTGGCTCACGCCAACGGGGCAGTCCTTGGCCGCGATACACGACGCAAACTTGAGTACGCGGACACGGTAATCCTCGCTTAATGGGGGCGTCGCCGCGGTCGTCGGTGAGACGCCGTTCAACACCTCTGGGTTCCAAATCGCGCGCTGCACACCATCGGCGTCGAGCGACCACGTGGACGGAAGTAGCGCCGGTAGCCATGCCCGCACAGCTGCGGCACAGTTGCCGTCCGAGGCGCACGCCTTGAGCAACTCAGAACAGCTCCCGCACACGGCAGATGGTGGCGTGGACGGGGCCGGTGTCGGTGTCGTGCCACTGCCAGAGCCAGAGGATGACCCACCGCTACTGCCCCCCGTGGGCGGGTTCTGGACATCAGGGTTACCAGGGAAGCTGGACGACGGCACCAACTTGAAAATGTCGAGCCATTGCTTGAGCCGCGGCCACTGCAGTGCTTTCGAATCGTCGGATTCTATGACGACGCCTGCGCGCTCGGCCTGGATTACGACGGTCGCCGGTGTCACCGTGACGGAGGACGTCGCGTGCTGCACAGCGATGGGGAAATCCTCCACCATCGCATAGGGCCACACCACGGAAAACTGCCGCGCTCCGGTCGGAGTCGGCGCCGGGCCATATTCTACGACGGCTTGGAGCCCACTATTCGGGACCACGACTGTGTGCAAGAAGTTGCCCAACGCGGACGCGTCGGCCGTGAGCGGAAAGCTGAACTGCTTGCCGCCCTTCACGATCGTGAGCGTCTCACCAACGCTGGCGACCACATCGAGCCGCGTGCCGTCAATCACAAACGTGGTCGGAGTCGCCGGGATGGCGCTATCGGTGCCCGTGTAGTGCACTTGCCGGTCTTCATCCAAATCACATTTTGCCACGGCCCAGCACGACACGAGTCGCTTGAACATTTCAAATCTTTGTGCTGGGAAGAAGGGTTTCGAATCTTTCAGAACCGACGTGACATCGACCTGGTACTTCACTGGTGGTGCATCGCCACTCGTCGGTGGAACCATTTGAATCTTGCTGACGAAATGCGTTCGGTCCAATGCGGTAGCGAGGAAGTTGTCGACGCCATAGGCACAGTCGAGATCGAAGAGACAAGCTTCAAGCTGAGCCTTACGTTGGCTACACGAATCGTCGGTGGTGAAAACGGGTAGACGGCGCCGCACCTCACTTATCCACGGCGGCTCCTCCTGCCAGCTCAGGTCTACATGCTGTGGCGGCGCCACATACTGGAATTTGGCCACGTCCAACGGAGCGACGGAAAACTGCAGTACCCTGTCCACGGAACTCAACGCGGCGTGCTCGTCGTCGTCGCTCAACACAGCGTGGACGTGCGGCGCGACGACAATGCTGCGGGTGATGACTTCGACCGTGAAGATCGGGGGCGGCACGGCTTTAAGCGTGGGCGGCTGCACGGCGTCGGCGACTGACGATGGCGAAAACGGACCGTCACCTCCAGGACCGCCGTTGCTGGTGGTGTCATTCATACTGCCACTCGTGGTGTCACTGCTGGGACCGGTTCCACCGTCGCCGCCGTCATTGGTTCCATCACCACCGTTGCTTAACTGCGTCGCGCGATTGTACTCTTCCAGGAGTCGCGTGTTCTCGGCCGTGATCGCGGCGATCTCGGCGGTGTTGTCGTACTTGAGCACCTCGATTTCGATATCCAGTTGTTCGTCAGCGGTAAATACGCTCTCGATGGCGTCTGCGATGGCCGCCTTCGATAGCGTGCTGGACATGACTGGTGTCGTCATCGGTGGTGCATCAGCGTGGCCTTCTAGCTTCATCTGCAGAGAAAAGCTAAAAGTCGTCTCGTGAAACTTGAGGATCGCACGCGCTGGCGAGTGGCGGAGCACGACGACCTGCGCGTCCGAATTGTAACTGCCGCCGCCAATCGCGCACTGCGTCTTGCTCCAGCAGCGAAATGCCTTGTCAGTCTGTCGTAAGACCGCTAGGCGTTTTACGGCATTGGCTGCCTCAGCTGCGGGATCGATCGGCGTTGTGGTCCACTCGTCGTCATTCCAGACGCGCAGCGGTACGGTGATGTCCATGTCCTTGGTCCAGTCGCCCGTGGCGATCGCGGAGAAGCAGGCCTCAGCAAACGGTGCGAGATCAAACTCGGTGACGTCGTTATTGAACGAGAGCAGCTCTTCAAACACTAGGTGTTTGCGACTGAGCTGGTCGTCCAGACACTCTTGAAAGCCGTTGGGAATCCGCTCTGTGGTCGCGCAGACCTCACACTCGCGCGAGGGCTTGGCAGGAAACCACGGCATCATGCCGCCGTACTTGCGGCGCGACAGCGTGAACGTGAGCTGGATCTCGTTGCCCCCGTTCACACCGACGCCTTCGTACAGGAGCGATGACGTCATATCGATGTCGACAAGCTGCGAGCCCGTGTGCTGGACTACGATCGGTAGCATGGCGCTCGCACCGGCGAACGGACTCGCGACCTGGGCGTTCACGCGGATAATCACTTGGTCTGTGATGTCGGCCGAATAAAACGGACCGTCGCTCGCTGGGTCTGGGCCGGTGTACCCGGGCAGCAGTGTGTAGAGCTGCTTGAGACTCAGGGTCACGTCGATCTCGTCGAGCTGACCATCAGTCGGGTGCAGAGTCCATATCGTGCGCCGCATCTCCTTCCAGTTGAACACGTCGTCGGTCGAGTCGCCCTGGATCCGGGCGCGGGTCTCCTCCGAGAGGCGTCCCAGTACGAATGGCAAGGGACCACCACCATTCCACGCGCCCGTTTGCAGAGTCACAGGTCCCGCGGCCGACTCGTACCGGTCGAGCACGAACGCATCAAACGGCGTCATGGCACCGTAGTCCGATTCAAACACCAAGTGAATGCAGGACTCGAACGGACAATGTCCCGGGCGAATCTCGGTTTGCGCGATCAGCTCAAAGCCGCGCGTCTTGTCAAATACGTACTTGTCGCGCGTGATCGCGTCGATTGCACCGTCGAGACCTGGGAAGGTCACTTCGATGGGGACGTCGTCTTCGTAATCGGGCCATCCGTCGATCCCGTCTACGGACGAGCCAGGCAGAGAGGAGCCTTGCCAGTTCCAGTTGAGGTTCCACGCGTCCGTGCTGATGGTGGGTGTCGGAAACCACGAGCTTGCAGTGGCGCTCGAGTCGCTCGCGCTCTCACCGCCGTCGCTATCCGATCCGAAACTCATCTGCACTTGACTGCCCGTCGAAACAACGTCTGATGCTGGCGGCGTGTCTAGCGATGGCGTGTCCAGCTGCGCTGATACGACCACGGTCGTGACCGCCAGGAGCACTGCAATCCTAGCGATCTTCATGGCGACTGCTGAGCTGCTGAGCGATCCACGAGGTGACTTGGATTGTGAGCACAAGACTCCGCAGCAGTAGGGACTTCGAAATCCTGCCAGGAGTCGCGGCATGGGCGGCTGTCATGAGCGGTCGAGGGTTCCTTCCTCCTTTGGCTTCAGATATGGAAAGAATCGGATCAAAAGATCCTGACGATTCAGATTATCAAATTATAGAGTTGTGTCGCCCTTAATTATCGGGACAATCCATAAAGTGATGGACTGTGGTATGCGGTGTGGCAGGTTCTTGGAAAGATCTGCCTGTGAAGAGTCATGAGAGGCAGAATGATGCACCTTCGACTCACATCCCATGCGACGCGACGCAGAGGGTGGGCCCATGAATTGGAACCCGTGGGACTCGGCGCCGCTGAGAATTTAATTACACCAGTGGACAGACACGTCAGTAAGCTCCATGTCGCGACCTTGGGACGATACAGTATAGACGGCTGCGATTTCCAATACTCGTGTCCCACTGGATCGTCGCCCACCCGCAAGTGCTCCACACAGAACCACCAACACGGGGTAGGCTCAGTAGATCCTAGCTGGCGGACCCGCACGCAAGTACAGTCTGGCCCGTGCCGCTTCCCGCCCGGAGCTGACTGGCCCGTGCCGCCTCCCGCCCGGAGCTGACTGTCCCGAGATGCCCACGCTGGCTAACGTGGTCAATGGTTCTTTCACCTCGCCAGTGAGATCCCCAAAGCAATACGGTACGCATCAACGTGGGAACCGCTTTCGTACACGGTGCCTAATGGATTCATGGAGATGGTGGCACGCCATGATTAGCGCGTGAGCGTCATGTCAATGCTCGACCTCTTTCGCCACAGCAAGCCGCCATCGCCATCGCCCTCGCCATTTGCGTCGCTGATCCGCCCGGCGTCTTGTGTCACCCTGCTGACTACCGACGTCGATCACGATGCCCCCTGGCTCGAGAAGAAGCACGTAACGCTCAAGAGATGTGCCACGACGGCTGCGCGTACGATGATGCCGCTGACTAAGTGCGGCTGGGGCATCGTGCCGGTGCTGAACGAACTCGAGCGACGCAGCAGCTCCAACTCGCTTCTAAATCAGCGCTCGCGGAGTGCCAAGCAACTGCTCTGTCTTAACTGCCGGCACCTCTACTTCCCAAACGACAGTCAATGCACACCCGTGCAGTCGCCTTCGGCCACCAACAGCCTGACGCGCCGCACGCCCAGCACGAGCAACGTGCCGTTGCACAACCAGTTTTGTTCGCTTGACTGCAAGAGCAGCTACGCGTGCCATGGCTCAGTGCAAGACCTCGTTGATCTCCAGCTCCACGAACTGCACTCGTCGACCAGCAGCGACGGGGACGCGGCGGTGGTTACGCTCGATGACGACACGGAGTTGTCGATTTAAGAGGGTAGAGAGAATGTGTTCAAGTCCATCGTTCGTTGGTTTCCTCTTCAATGTGGCGTCGCACGAGTCGTGTCGCTAAGAAGAAAATGCTATGCGTTGTTACGTTGGGTACATTATTGTTGCAGGGGATAAAGAAAACCCTGTCGCTCGCCCTGCATTTTGGGGGTGTCAGGGCGGTAGTGTCTAATACAGGTCACCACCAGGTCAGATGTCGGATTCAGGTCTTGCGACCTAGACGTGACCAGCGTGAGAAAAAAATAAAGACCTATTGGAATCTTCGCCGCAAATAGGTCGTGAAAATACGAGGCACATAGATTCTTCCATCATGCTTGCCCTCGCACGAAAGGAATACATAGTTCTTAGTCCTTTGGTGTGAGGGCAAGCTAATGCTTCTCATGAGTCGACGCTTAATTAATA
>JAADXL010001026.1:0-12675 GCA_023337755.1 Pythium aristosporum
ATTCCTACGGTCGGATTATCAAGAATGGCACACTCGCCACTGAGGTGATCCTCGGCTATAGGAATCGTTAAACGCACTCTATTAGACCTCATTGGCAAGTCAAGTCATTACACACTCTAGTCGTCCACGTGGGGTAGAACTTGCACGAGAGCCGCACATCGCGCACAAAGATCCACATGAGGGCGGCGCGCGCTATGAGGAGATCGTGATCGGGACCAAGAAAGTGCTGAGCCGACAGAACGCGTGCTTGCAAGAGATCTGGAACACCGGAGTGAACAGGCAGCTGACGACGACGACGAGTGCACGGTCTGGTTGTGGAGATCCAGGGTTCACGAGCAGACTGCCGCGGTACGGCTGCCAGATTTACGACGTGGGCTCAATACGTGGGCAAAGTAGGCGAAGATCAAAGTAGGGCGACCGTCTGTATTCGGCTGTTGCGGTGTGTGACAGGGATCCCTGCCGCCACTGCCTAAGCGGACAAAGGGGCATTTGTGGCGGCCTCTTCAACATCGTTGCTCTTCATCTCGTGCACGGAGGTCTAGAAGCGCAGTGGGAAGTGGTCGACGCCGATCGTACGATCGTCCGCGTGCTCCAGCTGCGGGTTTCGGACGTGAGCACCGCGCTTTCGGGGGACTTCTGTGAAGGGGAGACCGTCAGTGAGTTCTCTGCGCCCAGAGGGACGTGTAGATGGGGAGCGGAAAGGGATTCCCGGGGCGGCGAGCTGGACGCGGCGGACGAGAAAGCGCCATCGCGACAAGCGCCTAGCGACCGATCCATGCCCCACCGGCGGTCAGCCTTTGGAAACGGATTTGTGGACGTCGGACCGAATCCGTCCAGTTGAAGTGGAAAACAGAGGACGGGCCTTGTTCTTGACCGGCGCAACTTCAACATTCCACTGGCAGCGTAATGTCATTGGTGGAAATACAGAATACTATCTGTTCATTGGCTCAAATTGAGAGAGCAAGGAGAGATCGCTGATCACGGATGAGGATTCCCAACGCATCAACAAGCCACCAAGCCTCTCACGATGAAGTTCTTTCTTGAGTTCTGTGGTCTCCTCGCCATTGCCGTCTCTGCTACGCAGGGTGCTGTCAGTGAGGCTGGAGAAAAACCGGCGCAACACCCTAAGCCGGCACACCAGATGCACAAGCACTCTGCTCATGAGTCTCGAGAAAACCCGGCACACTCCCACACGACGGCACAGCAGAAGCACCAGCACTCTGCTCCTGCGGCTGGCGTAAAACCGGCGCACTCCCCCAAGCCTGCTCCTGCGCCAGGCAAAATGGTTTGCACGTCGGATCCAGGAGGTGCTTGCAAGAGCTCCTGCAACTGCGAATCGGGTCCTTTCATCTGTGGTGGCAGTATCCAAGGAGACTGTGGGCGGCTGTGCAAGTGCCAGTGAGTACGCCGAGATGCACTGTGTCGTAGACACAGTCCACGAGTGACCACAAGCACCGAGCTGGTTGGCAGAACAACATAAAACATACAGAAACACCTACTGCCTCTGCCACAGACTAACGCTGTACTCTCGTACACTATGCTTGCTTTTCTTCTATGGTGAATGCTACAAGAGCTGCTGGTTGCTTGCACACTGGGACTGGTAGTAGGCAGTGAGGAAAATCCTTCACTTCAGTCCTTCTACTAAGGTATGTGTGTCGGTGCCATCCTCCAATCGGGGTGCGTAACCGTTCCCTTGAATGTTTGGAGAGTCCTGCGACCACGAATCTGTCGGTGGATCCATCCAGCGTTTAGTCCAGGATCGTCCTCCACTCACTCTTCATTTTTCCAAGTCTGCCTCAAGAATACCAATCCACAAGCCCCACCACAAGCCTACGACTGCCGCACTCTCCATGAAGCCCGCCAATCTCATTCTCGCCGCCGTCGCTTCGCCTTTAGTGTTGGCAACGGCGTAGTTGACACCGCCAAACGCATCGGTACCATCGGTGGTCGTGGCGTCCAACACATCGCACGAGGGTATTACTATTGCCGGGGAATGCAGTTGGTACGGTGGGATCAACGGGTGATACTACAACTCGTGGAGCAGTGGGCCGTACGCATGCTTACACGACCATCGAGTCGAGCTTCGATCCGCACGCTTTGCCGTGCACTCGTCCGCGGTCGTGACGTTGATGAGTCTTCTTGTACATAGCCGGGGTGCAACGCGAACAGGCAGAAACCGGTTTTAGGAGAGCGAAGGGATCAAATGGACCCCTTCTTCGCTCTATTAAAACCGTCGCTCCCTGAACGCCGAAGAACCAAAGCACAAACATTCCTGCCGCCATCGGAGCTGCTCATAATCATTTCCAGTCGAGCGAACAGCTCCGAGGTGGCTTCCTCAATACCCCTCCCGGTCGGTGCCCCTCCCATTCCTCGCCACCAGGGACCCTCGTTGCCAGTCCCAGATCTTCTCCCAATGTCGCTCCTCGTCGTCAACAGCGCGCTCAAGGCGTTCTCGGCCGCGTCCACCGCGCTCGCCTTCAAGATGTTTGTCACGCTCACGATCCAGGGCGGCAAGTCGTTCCAGGCGGGCGTGCGCCCGCCCGAGGACAACAAGTTCAATCCGGCGGGCGCGCCGCCGCAAGACTATGGGCTCGGGCATCGCGAGAGCAACGAACCGCCCTCGCTCGAGCTGCTCAAGGCCCGCGAAGTCGACTACCGCTGGAAGCGCATTGTGCAAAACGACTTGGAGAATATCCCCATTGGACTGGCCGTGCTGCTCGGCTCGGTGCTGGTCGGCGGCCACGAGACCACGAACGTCGTGCTCATTAGTGCGTTTGCCGCCGCACGGATCGGCCACACGTACGCGTACGCCAACGAACTGCAGCCGCACCGCGCGCTGCTGTGGGGCACGGGTCAGCTCTGCGTGCTCGCTAGCGGACTCAACGGCGTCGTGTCGTTCATCATCGGGTAAGCCCGCCTACGCAAAGCGAAAGGAGGGCGACGGAAGATCTCTCTCTTTCGCGCACTCCTGCGGTTTGATCTATGACCATTTTGAATACTACATGCACTCGGATTGCTAAGCAAGACGTTGTTTCTGTGACTTCTTTGATGTGTGTGTGGGAATTGTTCAGAGGAAGAAAGACGGAAGCCATTCGTGATGATGCAGAACTACAGGGACAAGCAGAGGAGAAGAAAGAGGAGGAAGAAAGTGGGTTGCTGCAGCGACGCCACCCCAAGGCGACGTAGCGAACGCGACGGCGTAACGGTGGCTGCACGTTTGATTTACTGAGTCGATGGCACTCGTAAATCATCTTCCGAACGGTTGACGGGAGGAACACGGCTTCGTGCACTTTGAGTAGATAGATCGGCACAGCCATCCTTTTTCCTGTCCATACATTGCATTGCGGGGGCAAAGACGAAGCATACAGTATAGACGGCGGAATGTGACCGGCAAGACCGCGGCTCGATTCCTCGTTCACCCGAGCTGTACACCCTATATTGAAAGGTTTCGACTGCTCTTTCCCTGCCACTGTGCTTGTCTACGCTCGCTCGGGCTCGTACATGGGCTTGAACGGCTTAAAGTCCGTGTTCTGGAGCCAGTTCTCGCGTGGGTACTGCACGTTGGCACTCTCGACGACGTGAATACTGTACGCGTGGCGCGACTTGGCCGACTTGTTGGCGTTCGAGTAGTGCACAAACGCATTGTGGAGCAGCACGAGGTCGCCCTGCTTGGTCTCAATGGGCACAGCCTTAGAAACATCAAAGGGCTCGGCGAGCTCGGGCACAGTCTCGAGCAGATTACCCGTCTTGGCCAGCACCTCAGCGCTCGTGCGTTGGAACCGCTGGCGCACGCCTTCCTTGTGGGAGCCCGGCACGCCCCAGAGGCAGCCATTCTCCGGTGTGCAGTCCTCGAGCGCCCACCAGAGCCCGGTGACGGACTGAGGTTCCGTGTACAGGAACGTGCCATCCTGGTGCGGCGACACTTCGCCACCAATCGACGGCTGCTTGAAAATGTACATGGACTGCACGGCGAGCGGACGCACGTAGCCGAGCGACTTGAAGATCCCAAGCACGCGGTCGCTGTAACTCACGGCCTCGAACTTGGCGTCGAGATTGTGCATGTTGTGGCCCAGCTTGTTGATCGCAACATCGAGCGGCACAATGAGCTGGTCGTTCTCGAACGCGTGCTCTTCAAAAAAGTACCGGATCTTGTCCCCCGACTCGAGAAAGTACACGTCGTTCATCTTGCGGGCCTGCTCGTTGGTCGTGAACACGGAGCGATGCGCCGCGAGATCGCACTGCGCGACGTAGTGCGCCGCGCGGGCCCGGAGCTGCTCGCACTCTTGCGAAGAGAGCGCCCCGCGCAAGTGCAGAAAGCCGTTCGTCTCAAAGAACGCGCGCTGCTCGTCAGTGAGTCCGGGAGTCGTCGTGTCGATGGCAAACGACGGCGCGGCCGCGGGACGCGGCGAGGGCGAGCTGTCGGCCATGATGATCTTTGTCGGCGGGTCTTCTTATTTGCAATGCTTCGTTTTTCTGGACCAGCATGAGAGTTCTATTATGTGTAATATTGTATTTCAAAGAAATGAATTGAGTGCAATTCAAATTCAATTCAATGGCCAATTCAATCAGGCCCATGTTCAAGTTGAAGTGATCTGTGAAGCTCGCACGACTATGAGGAATGGACGATGGGGAAGAGCAATGGAAACGGCAGAGCATACGAGGCACCACGTACTAGTACTACGCACCAGTCGCAGTGACTTGCCCGATCCTTGTCTGCGCTCTTCATATCATCCGAACGGATACCGAATGATCCCCTGGGAAGCTCCCTTCCGAGAACGGTTCTGGCGTCGTCTGGAACATTCCGAGTGGAGAACAAAAACGACCACCAAAAAAGATGTTCCGGCGCAGAATGTTCTACATGATTCGCGTTCGGGAGCTCTTCGAGGAGAGTCTCATATATCTTCCTACTTCTTGCGCAAGATCTCAAACGCGGCTTCGAGCTGGTCGAGGTATCCGCCGGGCGCGTGGTACGCCTTAACCAACACGGGGTCTGGCTGCACGACGCCCTTGCCCTTGAAGATCGCAAGGCGGAGCTTCTCGGCCATGGCGTCTCGCTCTCCTGCGGGGGCGATCGCCACGGCGGCAGCGACCGCCGCACCAAGCGCGGCACCGGCCTGGCCGGCCTGGATCGCCGGGCGATTCCAGATCGCAGCGATCCGCTTCACGATCCCGGCGCTCGTTGACGGCCCACCGCACACGCTGATGGACGACGCGTCGTTGGCCGCGTCCGGGCCAGCGATTTTGAGACCGTAGCGGTACAGCAGACCGAGCGAGCTGTCGATGACCGCGGCATAGTCGTGCGTGAAGTCGGCCGGTCCATCATCGAGCCGCACGACCTCTGGGTTGGACGCCACGATCGGAAACGATTCCGTGTCGGGGTGCCAAAAGCGGATCGCGCTGCCGGGTTTTGCGGTCGCGAGCGACGCGTCGCAGGCCGCAAAGTCCTTGAGCCCGAGTCCATGGCGCGTACGGAGTCGGTCCCACGCGAGCGCGCCGTTCGTGCGGCAGCCAAAGTTGAAGGGGCGACCGAGACCGTCGTACATGGCGTTGGCTGTGCCCGTGGCATCAACGCGGCCGTCGGGGCTCGACATCATGTACACAAAGCTCGTGCCGAGGCTCAAGAGATCCCCAGACGCGAGCACCTTGGACTGCGGGTTGTCCCCCGAGCCCATGACCACTTTGCACGCGGCCGAGAGACCGTACTTGGTCTGGAAGTAGGCCGCGACCGTGCCGCACGCGTCCAGCGGATGCGCGAGCTGCGGGAGCTTGGCCGCGAGTGCGTCGGCGCCGCCGGGCAGATCGTCAGCGACCGCGTGGCGCACGACGTCGTCCCACTCTCGCTGCGTGTAGTTCATGAGGCCCGTGCCACAGGCGTTGCCAAAGTCCAGCGGGATCGCGCAGTCGCCAGCGAGCAGCGCCGGGATCAGGCTCGAGATTTGCACAATGTGACGCGTGGCGGCGTACGCCTCGGGGTCGCGCAGTGCGATCTTGCGGTGGACCGCGGCCGAGAAGCGCAGCGGAATGTCGCTGCCCGTGCGCGCAATGATGACCGCGGCGCCGCCGCTCTGCGCACGAATGTGGGCAGCCTCGTCAGCCGTGTTGGCGGTCATCCAAATGGGCGCACCGCCGTACGCGAAGCAGTTGTTGAGAAGGTGCACGAGGCTGTCGCTCGCGCTCGCACTGTCTCGCAAGGCAGCGAACGCAGCGTCCGCCTGGGCGTTCAAGTAGACGTGGCCGTGCTGCTGGCCCGACGTGTTGATTGCCGCGATCGCCGAGGCGTCGACGCCGTCGGCGTGGAGGTCGCTCAGCAGCGCGTCAAGCGCCGCGAGGAAAAGCCGCGGCGGCTGCTCGGCCTCGCCAGGCTCGCGCGGCGGCAGGATCATGGTCTCGTGGTCAAAGCCGAGATCGCGCAGCCGCGGGTCCTCGCGGTACGCGAGCGAGCGGCTCCAGACAATGTCGCCCGTGGCGACATCAATGACCACGCCGCTCAGGCTCTGCGTGCTGGCGTCAATGCCCAGCGCAGTCACGGGCATGGCGGGACGTGGGTATGAGGAAGAAGGAGCTGCGCGTGACGGAGAGGGTCCGTGAAATCGGCGAGTGAAAATGCAGGCAAGCTCGCTGTGGCGGGCAGAGCCAATGCCTCGAGAATTCACCCACTAAATACTGGCGCACCGCCACGGATTGTACAACGGGATGGGCGAGGATGGGCTGGGTTCATTTCGCGCTTGGGTGATCTTCCCATCCTTAAACGACTTCGTGGCAAAGTGAGGAAGTTCATGAGATGCGGGACAGCATCGACCGCAATGCCACAGCGCCGGCAGGCCGGAGGCCGCCATCATCGTGGGCGGTCTGAGGTGGTCGCTTACTCCACAGTGGAGTGGAGTAAGCGCCCACCCCAGACCGCTCGGTGGAGACCCATGGACTTGAAGTTGCGGAGCTGGTGGCAGGGGCTGATTCCATCGCGGCCTCAGAAGAGGAGATGGGCGCGCACCTGGCGATGACGCAGATGCAGATCAAAGCGGAATGAGATTTGAAGGGAGGGATGCTCTCGAAGATGATTGCATCATCCGAAACGAAGAGAGGAACCCAAGGCCAAAGGGGAGCAAGGGAGCACTAGCATCCCTCATGCACTAGCGATAGGTACTGGGATGCCTACGTATAGATGACCAGCAGGGCCTTCATGCAGTCTGCTGCATGGGCCTGTATTCAATGGCGATATGGGTCCACAGCATTGCATCGCTACCTGATCCATGGAGGCGAGCCATGGGTGGCAATACTGCTAGTACAACTACAGAACGCAATGATGAAAAAAAGGAGTTTTTCTGTTTATCCACATCAAGCAACGGAGTCCGACAGGGGGAGGTTTCGTTCTTCATCCATGGAGCAGGTGCTGCACCGTCGGTTGGGAAACCCAGCCATGCAAAAGCCCTTACTGCACGCCACGGAAGAGCATGAGCTCGGCGAGTTCCTGCTTGCCCGAGGCGTGAACCGGCTCGCCGTTGGCCTTGCTGAAGGCCACGACCTCTTCGAGCGTGGCCTCACCGCGCTCAATCTTCTCGCCCATGGGGCTCGCCCACGACGCGTAGCGCTTCTTGACGAGGTTCGTGAGCTCGCCACGGTCAAGCAGCTTGGCGGCCTGGCGCAGGCCACGCGCAAAGCAGTCCATGGACCCAATGTGGGCAATGAAGAGGTCCTCGAGCTCGGTCGACTCGCGACGCACCTTGCAGTCAAAGTTGAGACCACCGGGCGCGAGACCGCCAATCTCGATAATCTTCTTCATCACGAGCGCCGCCTTCTTCTCGTCCATGAGGAACTGGTCCGTGTCCCAGCCCAGGAGCGGGTCGCCCGTGTTGCAGTCCACCGACCCGAGCATACCGAACTCGGCCGCGTAGAAAATGTCGTGCTCGTAGTCGTGGCCCGCGAGCGTCGAGTGGTTGGGCTCAATGTTGAGCTTGAAGTCGTTCTGGAGACCGTAGTGGTGCAAGAAGCCCATGACGGTCGCCGCGTCGTAGTCGTACTGGTGCTTCATGGGCTCGCGCGGCTTCGGTTCAATCAAGAACTGGAACGTGGCGCCAATCTGCTTCTTGTAGGCGACCGCCATCTTAAAGAAGGCGGCCATGTGGTCCAGTTCCTTGCGAATGTTCGTGTTGAGGATGCTCTGGAAGCCCTCGCGGCCGCCCCAGAAGACAAAGTTCTCGCCGCCGAGCTTGAGCGTCGTCTCCATGGCCTTCTTCACGTGCGTCGCAGCACGGGCAAAGACCTTCAAGTCGGGGTTCGTGAACCCGCCGTTCATGAAGCGGCGGTGGCCAAACAAATTGGTCGTGCCCCAGAGGCACTTGACGCCGGTCGCGGCCTGCTTCTGGAGAAGGTAGTCCGAGACTTCGTCCATCAGCGACTGCTGCTCCTCAAGCGTGGCGCCCTCGGCGACCATATCGACGTCGTGCCACGTGTAGTACTTGACGCCGAGCTTGGTGAACATCTCGAACGCCGCGTCGGCCTTGCACAGCGCGTTCTCGAGGATGCGCTCGCGCGGCGACAGCGACGCGTCCTTGAGCGGCTCGTTCCAGAGGCGGTTGAGGTACGTCTCGCCGCCAAACGGATCCGAGCCCGTGTTGCCAAACGTGTGCCAGTAGCACACGGCGAAGCGGCACCACTCTTCCATGGTCTTGCCGTGGATCACTTCCGAGGCATTGTACTCGCGGTACGCCAGCGGACTGGTCGTGTTGGCGTCGTACTGGATCTTGGGCACGGTCGGAAAGTACTCCTTGACGACGTGCACCATGCTTGTTGCTTGCTTGGGGGTGCTGCTTGGGGCTGGTTCGGCGAATTCGCGAATGAGCCAAGACGGCCCGCGAAGCAGAAAGCGACTTACGTGCCCTTCCTCCCTCTTCCTTGCCCTGCGCAATCCTCCTCGTGCGCAAGGGCGAGGATTGCGGGTGGCGGGCGACGGTGGTCGCCAGAGACCAGGCTGGGTGGAGGACCGAAGGATTGGAGGAGCGCGAGACCGTGGGGACCCGTTCTCACTGACGGGGCGAGTGCGTTGACCTGCGCAGGGACTGATATTCAGCCAACAAACTCCCGGTGCCGCCCATCCGAAATGCCCCACGAGCTTCAAGGTGCAAGGAGCCGAACAGCTACGGGGGTGAGATATTCGATTGGACAGGTCCAAGCAGAAATTTGACAGAATGTGACTTTAAACCTAGCCCTAAGCTTGGTACTCGACAGACGTTTTTGAAAGGAGGGTTAGGCTCGCATACACGTTTTGGCGGTATGAAGTTCGAAATGGTGGATCACGATGTGCTTCAACAAATCAGGTACCAAGCTTACTAGGTTTAGATAACCGTGACCCTTTATGTCCTGTTTCGACCCCCTGATTCCGCCCGAATATCACGTTGATTCAGTACATTAAACCCTAGACCAATCTGCGCAAAGCACGAAATTTTGCCGTGTCGTGCGAGTTCACTATTCTGTCCCATGCACACACGCGCGGAAGGATGGCAGCCCTGACTTCAGAAACGTGGCAGCTTATCGGAGCGCAACTACTGCCCTGTGCTTGGTTGCTAGAGTCTTGGCGGGGCTGCCACGTGGTGGATGCATTTCCACTCATCGGGCAGTGCCACCCTTGGCGCCAATCACCTGGCGGTGACCTCGGAACTTCGGGCGGCTGAACTTGAAGTCCTGCAAGAAAGGACCACGCGCATCTCTCTCTCTCGTCAGTCAGTTGGGCCACAAGATCCACACATCACCAGATCAATGCTAGAGTAGTTTTTACATTTTTACAAGCTTAACACAGTATTTACGAACGATGAAGACGAAGGACCCTCGGCCAAGTTCATTGTTCGAAATCGTCTCGGAGAATCCAAGATAGTGGGCAGTCGAGACCAGTAAGAATGCTCAGGAATCCTGAGCATTCTGCCTGATCCTGTCAGGATCAGGCAGAACCACGAGCTGGGGATGCGCAGCGGAGCACGGAGCTGGGGATCGGCGAAATGGCGCTTGCCACTTTTTGTTCTTCCAATGGCAACATGGGAGCCCCTGAGCCAAACAGCGTCAATGAATGAGTAAGTGGAGCCCCCACGAGAGAGGGAAGTCCACGATGAGCCCGACATCATAGTGCAAGGCAACTGAGGGTCCTTGCGGTAGGCAGTGGTCGCCGGGGCCTCAGTCCACTGTTCCCCAGTTGAGCATCTCAGCTGAGTGCGGTTTGCCTCCCGGAAAGTTCTCCCCTTTGATTGTGGTTCCTCCAGGTTTTTATACTCACACCTTGGAAAATACTGCACCCAAGCTCCAATAGCGGGAGTCCAGTTCTCGCGTGCTGGGGGCGACCATCACCTTGGGCAAAGCTTTCCGTAGGTTGTCGGCGTTTTGAGCGAATGGATCTGCAGATCCAAAATTAAAATCGTGCGGATACAATTGGTGTGACCCCCGGATTCGAGACACTGCTCTCCGGTTCCGGTGTTCCCACAAGGCTGCTCCTCCCTGCGTACACGTACAGTACCTGCCAAGTGCATGCTGAAAAGCTCGCCTCTCCTTTGCTTCCGCCATGACAAGTTGAAGGTGGAGGAAGATCTATGTATACCAACTATACACTATACATCTGCGTAGCCACTTCAAATGGCAACTAAAGCAATACAGTGTACCAACTGCTATGTCTTGTGGAGGATGTATACTGATATAACATACCGCACTCCTAAGAGTACCTCGCGATCCCAACGAACCCCTGGCAACTAAACCGAAGCCGTCAGTGCTGTGGCTGCTACGACCGATGCTGGCCAAAGCGCCATGGACTTCATTTCGTATTTATTCGCTTACCTTTGGTGGCGCACCAAGACGGATACCGTGCGATTGCATGAAGAACTTGGATGCCTTCTGTGTGTACTGGCTGCTCGCATGGGCCGGCGACAAAAATACACTCGAAAGACAAATGCAACTTCTATGGTGTATTTTTGCTTTGGTTCTTTTTTACTTGGCAATCACCGACACGATAATGTTGACCGCGCCGACGACAATCGCGAGCAGACCGACGATCCACACGATCGATCGCCAGGGCTGAATGCCCTTGGCGTACGTGTACGAGTGGAGAAAGCGCGTGATCGTGTAGATGATGATCGCCACGACCTGCACATGCTCGTAGCTTTCGACCACGAGGCCCGCGCCATACACCGCCAACGCCAACGGGATCGATTCCAAGTCGTTGGCGACGATCCGCTTCCACCGCATGTCGTTAATGAGCGCGGCCTCGCGCTTTGCCTTCGCATCCGCGTTTTCCTGTTCGTCGGCGTGCACGTCGATCATGAGTCCGTACGTCTGCTTCGGGGGTTCCCCCTTGGCGAGCTTGCCGAGCATGTCGTCCTCGGGCGGACGCCCGCCCGCGGCCAACGTGCTGTGGGCCTGGAACCGTGCCGTCACGATAAACTTAAAGTAGAGCAGCACCGTGCAGATCGCAAACACCTTGGCACCGAGACTTGTGGCTTCGAGCATGATGAACGCTTGGTGTAGTGTTGGAGAAAGGAAGGAGATGTGGACGGAGGACGGAGGATTCAAAAGTGTGGGTTCGAGAAGAGCGGTGTTATGAGGACCCAATGGTGATGACCACTCAGCGAGTGATTATGAAGGCTCGTGATAGTCTCAGGTCGGGCTTGGCTATGCGTATTAGTCACCCTGTCCATCAACTCTAATAGAGCGTTTATCTTGTATTTTGTATGAGTCATGTGGTACAATGCGATCAAAATAGAAGACTCCCTTTCAGTGTACTGTAACACACACCGAATCGCTCTGTGTGTGGCCTTCGTGATCCCGTCAATGGATGATCAACCGACTCTTCCATTCACACCAAGAGACTCTTGGGTGACCCGGTGTCAATCACGAAATAGCCAGCAAAACAGCACTGTTCATGGAAGCCCACAAACCGATCTATTGTATTTTCCCTGTATGGACTCGGGATGGTTGGTTGGGGGTTGGCTTGGCCACTCAGTGCGACCACAGTATTCGCCATTCGAAGGTCGTGCTCGCGCTCAAAAGGACCCTACTTTGTGTGAAAAGGGTAGTGCTTGGACGTCCACTTCAATAATGCAGGCTGATCATGATGGAACACGTCTATTACCTAAGCAGACTTCGAGAGACGTTTCCCTGTGCGCTTACTAAACAAACTAACTACCCAAAGAGGCACACACCTCGTTCTGGAGCTCCCTCTCTCCCGAAGAATCATTCGAGACGACTCCGATTGGAATCCGAGGTCTTCGATCATTTGGCATAGACACAAGTGATGTATATCTCTTCTACCAAGACAAATATTATTGCTCATAGATAATGAGTGCAACTTCAACTTGAGCTGGGAGGTAGCACGTCTTCGCGTTCTGACCTCTGATCACATTGGCGGTCCCGTCGCCCCTCACTCGCTCGACTGGACACTACAGAGTACACGTAGGCGAGCGGGTGAATAGCCGACTAGCGGGTGGGTTGGCTTTCTCCCGTGTTGCGAGGGTTATGGGACCGTGGTGGTCTGCCCATCAACTCTGCTCACCTGCAGGCTCCCATGCAATCGCAGCTCAAATCTCAGTGACTATTGCTCTCTCTTGCTTTTTGACAGGGGGAGCAAATGGCCAATTCCCGCAACTTCCCACATGTAACGGATCTCACGCGAAACTGGGCAGTCTTGAAACGACGGGAATTTGC
>JAADXL010001027.1:0-12669 GCA_023337755.1 Pythium aristosporum
CCCCCCCCCCCCACAACCAACCAACCAAAGACTCTAGAGACTGGGTGGCTCCCTCTTCCCCACGCATGTTGAGGTCCAAACGAGCCCTAAATGGAATCTCGGCCCCCGCTGATCGTGCGGTGTGGATGCACGAGGTGAATGACCGAACCATCTACGGGGCGGTTAGGGTAGTAAAGGATCCGTGATGTGTGATTGGTTAATATATGATGATTATTTTCTTTCATTGGCTATAATAAATGTAGCCATGTGCAAAGATAAGAAAGGCGACGAGCTCCATTCCCTCCTTTCGTCATCATATCAGCACTTGACTTCCCTGTCTGTTTGACACATCAGAGGTTTCACCGTCGGCAAAACTTCGAGCCCCTCCCTTCCTCCTCCGCATATATCGTGATCCTTTCGAAGAGAAGCATCCTATCCAATTGCTCCATTACGTGGGAGGGAGACCGTACTGCGAGCGCCGATTCCCGCGGATGACCGCGGTCCCTTGGGATGATTGCGCCTCTTTCTCTCCGACTCGTCAGCACCTACACTGTGTCCATGGTCCTCCACATCAGAGGTGCCAGAAGGTATCACTTCGTCACTGCCTCACTCATTCTGCCATCAGCTTCCTGACTCCCGACTATGATGTTCCTCTTCGCCGCGCTTCTTGCGCTCTGTCTCCATCGCGGCTCGCTTGCTCTCGAGCCAAACGCCTCGGCTCCTGCCGGGACCTGCACACGTTTCGCCCAGCGGCTCCGCGTGCCCGACGATGCGACCCCCAACGTAGCATCGCCTCGCGCGGCGGTGATTGCCGACATGCGCGAGCAAATCTCCAACGGCCCACGCACGCTCACAATCGGCGGCGTGGCGTACCCGTTGTTCTACGGTCCACGGGCCTCAGCCGGTTCAGTCACTGAAGCGACGCGCCACGAGGAGATCCAAGTGCTCTCGCAGTTCGGGACCGCGTCTCCTCAACTAGTCGCTGGGCTCGCCGTCAATCACAGCGCGCAGCTCACATCGCTCGACGGTTTTGCGGACCTCTACAAGCAAATCCGCCGCCGCGACGGAAAGCTGCCGAGACCCATGGCCAGCGACAATAGCGACGAGACCTTTGGCGAGCAGCGCATCACCATCAAGAGCTTCCAACTGCGCGAGGCCACGCCGCAAGACCTCAACGGCTCAGCACTCGCGCTCTCGGACTGGCAAATGATCCAGCGCTGTGGACTCGGCGCCGCGACGCTGGAGCTCACGCACGCGCTCTTTGTCGAGAGCTATCCAGACGTGGGAAAGTACAGCGACCCACAGCAGCCCCAAAAGTACGTGCCCAACGTCGTGGGCTTTTTCTGCGTCCACGCCGACACTGGCAGCTTGATGCCTATTGAGATTCGCCTGCTGGACACGGGACTCGCGTACACGCCACTGGATTCTCAGGATGAATGGACGCTCGCCAAGATGGCCCTCGAGGCGGCGAGCACGAGCGTCCACCAGTGGCAGCACATGGCCGAGACCCACGCCGTGACGATCCCGCTGCGCGTCGAGGCCATGCGCACCATGAGCGAGCAGCACCCCGTGCGTGCGCTGCTGCAGCACCACGTCTACACGGACTTTGCCCTCGAGATGCAGGCCGCCGTCATGCTGCTGAACGAGTCAACGCTGATGGATAAGACCTTTGGCTGGGGGGCTACAGGCTCGGCACGGTTTCTCTGGGACCAGACGCAGAAGGGCATCAGTATGAGCCACGAGGCCTTTGACGAAGACGTGCGGCGGCGCGGGCTGGACCGCATCCCCGGCTACAAGTACGCGCTGTACGGCGGCCTGTACCACACGGCCATGCGCCGCTTTGTCACGCACTTTCTCGACGTCTACTACGCGTCTGACGAGGCCGTCATGAGGGATGGAGAGCTGCAGCACTGGGCCAGGAACAGCCAGACGATCCCCCACGTCAGAGACTTTCCCGCGAGCTTTGTCTCGAAAGTGCAGCTCTGTGAGCTGCTCACGCACATCGTGTTTACCGCCACGGTCCGCCACCACGCCATGAACGGCGCGGCCACGTGGCACGGACTCAGCGTGCCCTTCAGCCCGGCGGCACTCTGGAAGCCTCTACCGTTAGCCAAGCTGCGGCCCGGGCAGACACTGCGCGTGGTCGAGTACACAGTCCCCGCGTCGGTCGTGCCCGCTGCGCTGATGCTGAGCGCCATCTTCTTCCGACCCGTGCCAATGAGCGAGAGCCTCCTCGGTGCGTACACCGCCGAGCCGTTCGCGTCCGAGCCACGGCTGCAGCCAGCGATCGACGCGTTCCACACGGAGCTCGAGCTTATTGAGCAGACGATGAACGCGCGAGAGGCCCGCTGCAAGTGGCCGTACCCAAGTATGAGGCCGCGTGACCTCGCCTACTATATTTGGGTGTAGTGATCATTCGCAAACGACCTAAAAACAGGGATTCCACTTACAGCATAGTTCAGACACAGTACGACCGCTCTCTCTCTCTCTCTCTCTCTCTTTCTATCCATGGTCATCGTATCAGTTGAGCAGGTGCTCGACGCGGCTCTTCTTGCGGGCCGGGGGCTGGTGCTCGTAGTACATCGTCTGGTACCCATCTCCTCCTCGCTGGACATAGTCCCCCTCGCCGTCCTCTTCCTCCTCGTCTTCCTCCTCGTCCTCCTCGTCGTGTCCGGCCGCGCGGGGCTGCTTGGCACGCTTGGCGCCTCGTGGCTTGGTAAACTTGTGGCGCGTCATGAAGCTCTGGAGCCAGCCCTTGGAAAACTTGGGCTGCTCGTCCTCGGGCACCTCGAGATCCGTGGCCAGCGTCCGGGCCTTGTCCGTAATGTCCTTGCCCGTGACCTTGACCCCACGCTCGCGCTTCTTGGCGACCCAGTTGGCCAGCAGCGTGTCCAGTTCCGGCGCGGCGACCGAGCGCGCGTGGCGCATGTGCTTGGCCTCGCGCGACGGCACGCGCTTCCACTCGTCGGCGCGCTTCAGAATCTTGCTCACGGCGTGGTTGCTAATGTACTTGCGCAAGTGGAACTTGGTCGTCGCCCACGCTGCGAGCTGCGTGTTGTTGAGCGTGGCGTTCGCTGCGGCGTACTCGCACAGCTCGTGGCGCTGCTTGTACGTGAGCACGATCCGCGTCGGGATCGGATCGCTCAGGCTCGGCCGCTTGCGCGACGACGCGACCGCTGACGTCTTGCCCTGGCTCGCCGTGCCGCCCTTGCCATTGATCTTGTACCGCTCTTCAAAGCCCGCGAGCCATCCCTTGGAGAACTTGGGGCGCTTATCGTCCGAGGTTAAGCCCAGGGCGTCGGCAATGGCGTCGGCCTTTTCCTGAATCTCGCGGCCCTTGATCTTGGTCTCACCTCGCGGTCGCTGCGCGATCCACTCGAGCAGCGCCGCCTCGACCTCGGGCGACTGCACGTGGCTCTTCTTACGCATGCCGCCGCCGTCGTCACCGGCACCCGCGAGCGCGTCGAGCCACTTGGCCTCGCTCGCGCAAATCTTGCGGATCGACGACTCGCTCGGCTCCTTGGGCAGGCGGAACTCGCGCGTCGCCCAGTCGGCGAGGTCCGACGCGCGCAGCGTTGGGTTATTACGCGCGTGCTCGCAGACCTGGAGCCGCTGCTTGTACGTGAGCGTCGTGCGCTTGGGCAGCGACGTGTAGCTGCGGCGCGGCGCCATTTCTTCGAGTGTTGAGCTCCTGGTACTTTCTTGCGAAAAAATGCCAGCGAGAAGCTCCAGTTCAAATGGACTGGAGACCGCTGATTGGCTGAAAACTTATTATTAATGGTACCAAGCTAGCCTAATCCGTAATATTCCCGTGTAGATTACAGAAGGGTTACGTCTTGTAACCTGTGGTAATCTACCAAAAGGTAACCCACCCAGGTTACATAGAGTTGCATTTTGGAGGGAGGATTGCTGGAAGCGGAAACGATGGTGGCGACGAAAAAGGGAAACGAAGCCGGCAAGGCGCGCGTTGCGGCGGCCAAGGCGGCGTCCGCAGCGCCCCAATCGATCGGAGATGCGGTTCATCAGATAGAGCAGGTCAAGACGAACGCAGAGGTATGGTACACTACCTAGGTACAGCCTTTCTAGCGTCTCCCACGATCATTTTTCTGACCGCTACATTACCCTCGGCAGGCACTCGCTGGTATTGTCGACGTCTACGAGCGATTTCTCACGCAGACGAACCCGCATAAGGTCGTTACGTCGCTCGATGAACTACTCGCGCTGCGCTTTCTCGATTCCGATGTCTGGCGCGTGCGCAGTGCCGCGCTGGCGACCCAGGAGACCCCTCAAAAGGCGTGGCTTTTGACCGTCATGCTGCTCGTGTGCCATCGCCTTCGCCGTGCTGACAGCGCTGAGGACATCGCGACAGCGTGGGCGTTCGTGAAGGAAGATGCGGACGCGTGGAGACTGTTCATGGCGACGCTGACGAGCGTATCGACGGCGACGTGGACGTTCCGCGAAAAGGCGACTCTGGTGCAGTTTCTCATTGGCTGCTTTTCCAGCAGCGACGTTGCCGTCGTGGACGCGGAATGCCGTACACTCGTCTCGCTGGTGATGTGGAAGAACGCGCTATCGCAGTCGCAGCGCGCGCTCGCGTTTGCTGAGAACCCGAAGCTGGCACGCCAGTGGACGAAGCTCTCTCTGGACGTAGACGATAGTAATACAAAGGTGGACACGGAGGTGAAGACGCCCGCCAAGAAGAAGCGCAAGACCGACACGCCGGCTAAGACGCCTGTACAGCACCAGGAGAACACGTTTATGACGCGACTGTTGAGGGAGTTTACGGAGGTGCTCGCTAAGACCAATGCCAAGTCACTGAAGGAGGAGGAAGCCAACGAAGCGCTGCAGTATCTCGCACTTGTGCTGACGCTGCTCACGGATTTGCTGATCGTTCAGTGGACGCGACGCGTGGTGGAGCCGGTGGTGCGGCGCAAGCACATCATGGCGGTGCTCAGGCAGAGTCCGCTGGTCCAGTACTTCTTAGAGTCACGTGGTGCCAGTGAAACGTCGGCTTTGACCAAGCAGATCAACCGACTGGAGCAGGCAATCCATTTCCCCTTGGATACACACACGGGCAAAGCACTCACGACAGTGCAGGACCAGAATGAAGCGCGCACACGCAAGATCCAGGCGCTCCAGCAGGCGGCGTTTGGTGTCGACTACAGGAATACGTCTATCGAGACGCTCTCCATTGTGCCCGTGGCGGCGATTGCTGATCGTTCCCAGTTCAAGCAGCAGCTGGACAGCATTGTACAGGATGACCGACAACGACTGGAAGCGCTGGGCGTCACACTGGGTGTTTTCAGTGATGAGGGTGAAGCACAGGTGTTATCGACAGCCACGCTGACCGACTGCTTCCTCGATGAGTACTCGGCTTCCTCTCGTTCAACAGTGGCGATAGGGAAGGCTGGCGTCGTGCTTCCTACGGAGCTGGAGCTGTGGAGCGAGTCGCTCGCCATAGTCGAGGAGAACGATACTGAATCTCTCACGTATGGGACCGGCCCCAGCATCCTCTTCCCCGTGCTTCCCATCCCCAAGCTCGGGCTTCAGTACCTCAACGTCACCGATGTGCTCGAGCGAAATGCCGAGCTGAGTCTGCTCGGCGCCGCGCACGCCGTCCGGCGGGACCTTGAAGCCGCAATTCGACCACTGGACGCCGTGCGCTCACTCGCGCGGAATGGCGAGACGGTATTTCGCGGATTTGCACCAACGGCTGTGCCGCTCGCGACGGCCTTGAGCATCATGAAAGTCGAAAAACCTCGGATCGGTGAGACTGCGCCGGCCACGGTTGTCGCGCAGTTTGACGTGGAACTCGATACGCGCCACGATATCTTAGCGTTTGATCGGTATCACCATCGCGAAGTCGTCTATCTCGTGACGATTCGGCCGACAAGAGATGAAGCCTCGGAAGCCATTGGGTTCCAAGACGAGAATATGGACGGAAGTGGCCATTTTGCCGAGGACTATGGTGTACTCTACGTTCGGTGTGCCTACCTCACGAGCATGGAAGACGACACGGGGAAGCAACTCAAGCCCAGCAGTCACGACAGTGAGTCAGCTGGAAGAGGACGCACCCGCGCGCTCCACGTGGAGCTCGATGGCGCGCAGTACAAGAAGGATCTCGAAGCTGGACAACTCGGCGCTTATGAGTATGTGAACTTGCTCGTGCGACGGGACCCGCGAACCAGCAACTTCAAGGCCACACTCGACGCACTCTCGTCGACACTGCAGAGCTCAACATGCGAACAACCGGGAGCCGCCGTGCCGGCATGGCTCTACGATCTCTATGTCGGGTACGGTGACGCATCGTCGGCGTCGTATGAAGAAATCGCAAAGAGTCGATTGCAAGCGGCTGTACAAATCCCGCTCCATCACGCACTGGGGAATGATGCTGCCCACGCAGTCTCATGCTGCAGCACTGACGGTTCACACCACGTTCACTTAGTGGATAGTGACCATGACGACAAGGCACTGGCCCCGAAAGATGCCGTGGGTCCGTTCACACTGGTCACTGATGTGGCCTCCAAGACGTCAGTGCTTCGGGCCCATCGCAAAGCAGCGAAAGGCGACAAGGAGAGCGCCGTCTTAGAGACTCAGCCTCGTCTCACAAAAGAACAAGCACAAGTGATCATTCGTGGCACGGGCGAAGGCCTGACGCTCGCGACAGGGGCCGCCGGGACTGGCAAGTCGGAGGCGCTGGCGCGACTGATCCAGAACTTGTGTCAAGGAACGACGCAGACAGCGAACGACAAGATTTTGGTCATTGGGCGGTCAACCGCCGCGCTGGACAAGCTCCTGGATCGACTGAAGGCGGTGCCGTTCATCGACGAGGCGACTCTTGCTCGACTCGGCGCACCGCGCATTGATGGCGATGACTTTAGTGCCCAAGGCCGCGTGGATTTTCTGCTGCAGCGCCGCATCGATCGCCTCCAAGAGGTTGAGTACATGGCCAAGTGGATGGAACGCGCTGACGCCGCCAAATACGCTGGCATCAGTGGCTCGGCGTCTTACTCGTGCGAGAACGCGTTATTCTTTTACCGCTTTTACATGAAGGCGTTGCTCGACGAGGCTAAAGGGGCCACGACACTCCAGGACGTGCTGCTTTCGCAGTACTTTGCGGAACGTACAGGCGCGAAAGCCACGTCGCTGAGTGAGCTCCACACATTTGTGTCTCGCCTGGAAGGTATCTATGGCGAGCTCCATCGCCTGCAGCCGTTTGAGCTTCTGCAACTGCCTGCGCAGCGTCGAGACGTGTACCTGATGCAGCACGCGCGTGTGGTCGCGATGACGAGTCGCCAGGCCGCGCTCCAGTTTCAAAAGCTCGTCGATCTGAAGCTCCAGTGGACCAGTGTAGTCATCGATGACGCTGCACAGCTCAGCGAAGTCGACGCTCTCATTCCTCTGACGCTTGCGTGTCGCTCGAACGCCTTGCGCAAGCATAAGCTGAAGCGTTTGGTCATGGTCGGGGACAGCACGCAGCACGCGCCCGTGGAGATTCCGTCGCTGAAGAGCTACGCGCGGTGCCACACCAGTTTGTTTGAACGCCTGCTGCGTCTGGGCGTCCCCCGTATCCAGCTGTCTGCGTTGACGCCCACGAAGCCCCACGCACCTCCACCGCCGTCCTCCAAGACCAAACCGCCACCGCCGCCCAAGAAAGCTTCGACCAAGAAGTAAATCGCCAGTGTGGATTTCCTGCAGCACACTCAACAAGGCAGCAATAACGCAAGAGCCCCAGACTGTGGCTGAGCTTCTTGTGCTCTTTGTGTCAAAACGTGGAGCTGTTTGCTTGCTGACCAGGAGTGAGCTGGGAGAGAGCGAGAGTGCAGCCGGTTCTCATTGATTTCTGCTCGGTTCTCGAGCGGCATTGCTGTTTCTTGCATCGAGTGTACCGTAGCGAAGGACGTGGTGCGTAATCTGCTGCCACTGTCGGCAACGAAGAGCAGCTTCTTGACACAGCAATCAATACTATTATATCACTAGTGACGATTTGGTAAGCAGCAGAGACAGCGAGATACCAGCGGTCGCGGCGATGACGACGGTCTGCATAACGCTGGAGTACGCTCACGAATGACAGCAGCGAAGTACCCACGTGCAGTCGGCAAGGTAGTGCGGCCTCATACTGGGGTACAGCGTCGACCGATGGCTACAGCCGTGGCTCGGACGCGAACGGCTCGATGGTGTAGGAGCTCTCGCTCACTGACACGGGTCGGAGAAAGGTCATCGACGAGCAGCGTCTGTCCGGCCCGCAGCTTGGCCGTGGCAAGGGATATCCTCCCAGTTCATGCCAAGGTGGCGGACAGTGCGTGGACCTGAATGGCTGGGTACTCGCACGCTCAGACTCTGAGAGGAACTCTTGGTTCCTCCCTCCCTCTGAGTCAGAGAGAGGACCAAGGGATCTGGTATTTCTGCAGTCGCCAATGGATTGCGTGCGGGTCCGTTCGAATCAGAGGAAAGGAACCGCTCGCATCCAAGGGAATCCGCAAGTGCCTTCGAAAGTTCCAACGCATTGTGGATGAGACGCTTTGCTCGGAACTCATCCAAGTATTGGAGGAGAGGGATGTGGACGAGGCATTCGAAGGCATCCAGGCGTGACTGATGATGATGGAATGGAGCTCGTCGCCTTTCTTCATTGAGCACATGGCTACATTTACTGCAGCCAATCAAGTACGTCATCTTCGCCAATACTGACCAATCAAATCGTACGCGTTCCTGATATACCCTTGGCGCCGTCCACACACCATCAGAGGGAGCGAACGAGTACGTGGACCTCAACATGCGTAGGGGAACGATCTCACTCAGTCCTTTCCATCTCCGTGATCTCGATCGCTGTGGCAAGCTCAATGCTCACTTCTTATTTGGCATCCAGAGCTGTCATCCCCTGAATTCGATTCCCTCGCGAAGCTCCATGAAGATCTCCCTGGTACTGGTGGTAGTGGCGACACTTCTCTCGACCGTGTGCTCTGTTGATGGCCATTCACTTCAGCCGCCTGTGACGGTGGTGTGCGATCCGGAAGACAACGCGTACAGTGCCATGCCTGCCCTTCCCGTTGTCCCCAAAACTGCTCACCATCAGCTCAGCATTTCAGTCGACTCGGCCGCGTACGCGACGTCGCAACGACTCGCTGCCATCGCCGACACGCGTGAGCTCATCACGAACGGGCCGCGTACGATCACTCTCGCTGGAGAGAGCTACCCGTTCTATTGGGTCCCACGCGCCGAGCCGGACTCGCTCACGCTCATGACTCGACTCGAGGAGAACCGCGTGTTGGAGGCATTCAAGCCGACGATCGGACCGATGCTCATGGACACGGCCACGAACCTCAGCGAGCAGCTCACGTCGCTCGAGTCCATCGCAGCTATCTACGACCACACCAGCAGCGCCGTTGAGATGCCGCTGTCGGCCGACAACAGCGACGAGGTCTTGGGTCTCCAGCGCACCACCATCAAGAGCTTTCGCTTGCGCGAGGCCACGCCGCAAGACCTCAACGGCTCAGCACTCGCGCTATCGGACTGGCAAATGATCCAGCGGTGTGGACTCGGTACCGCGGCACTGCAGTTCACGCACGCACTCTTTGTCGAGAGCTATCCGGACGTGGGAAAGTACAACGACCCACAGCAACCACAAAAGTACGTGCCCAAAGTCGTGAGCTTCTTCTGCGTCCACGCCGACACTGGTGGCTTGATGCCTATTGAGATTCGCCTGCTGGACACGGGACTCGCGTACACTCCTCTGGATTCTCAGGATGAATGGACGCTCGCCAAGATGGCCCTCGAGACGGCGAGTGTGGCCTTCCACCAAGTGGGCCACGTCGCGTGGACCCACGCCGTGACAGTCCCGCTGCGCGTCGAGGCCATGCGCACCATGAGCAAGCAGCACCCCGTGCTTGCACTACTGCGACGCCACGTATTTGCCGACTTTGGACTCGAGTCTCGCTTCGAGACGCTGGAGGAATCACCGGCGGTGCTAGACGAGACGTACGGCTGGGGAGCTACGGGCTCGTCCATGTTCCTCTGGGATCAAACCCAACTGGGGCTAAGCATGAAAGGCCAAGCGTTTGCACACGACATCGAGCAGCGCGGGCTCCACCACATCCCCGACCACAAGTACGTCACGTACGGCGCCATGTACAACACGGCGTTCGCGGACTTTGTGCGGGCGTACGTCGATGTCACTACGCCTCGGACGTTGCAGTCCACGCGGACGTGGAGCTACAGCACTGGGCCAAGGCGAGCAACACGATTCCGCACATCAAGGACTTTCCCGTGGCCTTTGAGGCCAAGGACGAACTCGCGGAGCTGCTCACACACGTCGTGTTTACGAGCACAGTACGCCATCACGCCGTGAACGGTGCCGCGACGTGGCACGGGCTCAGCGTGCCCTACAGCTCGATGGCACTGTGGAAGCCGCTGCCAACGGCCAAGCTGACTTCCGACCAGAAACTCGGTCTACGTGAGTACACCGCACCTACGCCGCTTATCCCGTTGGTCCTGGCATTCGAGGCGAGCTTCCTGCGCCGCGTGCCCATCAGTGAGAGTGTGGTCAGCGCCTACACGGTCGAGCCGTTCGCGTCCGAGCCATTGCTGCAACCGGCGATCCGTGCCTTCCAGGCGGCGCTCGAGACCATGGACGAGATCATGGTCAGCCGTGAAGCACACGCGGTGTGGCCTTACCTCCTCCTGCGCCCCAAGGATCTCCCCCACTATATCTGGGTCTAATGGTACCCTGTCACACGTCGCAGATTCGAAGAGCTAAAGCTAATCAACTATTAAATTAGCTTAGCTGTTGATTAGCCTCCTGGCGACCATTCCATTTTTCCTCCCCAGCGATAATGGCGTCGCCGCCGCCGCCGCTCTCTCTCGTCTTCCCGGCCGCGCGCGCCACGCGCATAGACTGGGCGCAGCTGCAGCGCGTCGCTGAGATCGTCCAGGGCGATCTAGACGACGACGGCGACCTCGAGGACGGCGAGTACGCGTCCGTCTGGGAGATGTGGCAGCACGAGCTGCGCGACGCCAATGACGACGCGCGGCCGCCGGCGTGGTACACGGCCGCCAATGCGTACTGGCAGGACGAGGCCAAGTGCTCGCTGGACGACAACGGCGTGCTCGGTGGGTTTGCGCACATCTCGCCGGCCGACGTCGCCGACTCGCGCACCTTCATCTTCAAACTCGCGCTGCAGCGGCCGCAGTGGAAACGCGAGCGCGTCGTGGATTGCGGCGCCGGCATTGGCCGCGTGACCAAGCACCTGCTCGTGCCGCTGTTTGATACTGTCGACCTCGTCGAGCAGAGCGAGCGGCTGCTGCGTGGCGTGCCCGACTACGTGGCGTCCCCGAAGCTCGGCCAGTTGTTTTGCATGGGTCTCCAGGACTTTGAGCCGCCGACGAAGAGCTACGATCTCATTTGGATCCAGTGGGTCTCGAGCCACTTGACCGACCTCGACTTTGTGGCGTTTCTCAAGCGCTGTCAACGCGCCCTTGCGCCCCACGGCTGGATCGCCATCAAGGAGAACGTGCTGCTCGCCGGGTCGCCCTACGAGATTGACCGCGACGACAGCAGCATGACCAGGTGAGCGGACTGTTGCTAGAGGGGCTTCATCAATGGCGGACATAGTGTACTGACTGGCGGATTGTGTACAGATCGGACGTGTACTTCAAGAGCATTTTCCGGCAGGCCGGACTCACGGTCATTGGCGAGCAGACGCAAAAGAACTTTCCCAAGGAGCTCTACCCAGTCAAGATGTACGCGCTCGCATGAGCAGATAGATTCCAGAACAGGCTTGTTCTTTTTATTTCCCACTCTTGTATCTGGTGATCCCTTCATGGGAGAGAGCTCGTGGCCATCGTGGCCTCCGACGTGTGTCAAGGCCCGACGGACAGTGCATTCAGAACCGAACCAAGAGACCACCTCCTGTGGTTACACCTCTGCTCATCCCAATGATTCCTCGCTGTGAATCCGCTTGATACGTGTACACGGGTTACGGCGTTGGGGCCAAGCGCAGGGGGCTGTCGCCTTGGCGGCGCTGGCTGATAAGAATCCTTCAGAGATGGATACGATCCACTAACCAGTGTGCACGTCCGAGAGACCACTCTCCAGTGGGTCTACAGCAGTAGGTGAAAACACTGGGTGATCTGGTGACCAGATTCCTGACCAGAATCTGGTCAAGAACGAATTTTGGTAGTCGCACATTAGCTTTGCACATCGACGAGCCAACTTATGTTCGTAACGTAACCAGCAAATCCGTAACCCAAATTGGCAATTCTAGAGAAGTGCGGAGCCCTATCCCTTTACATTTTTGAACTTCAAGTTTCAGCCAGTAATATACCGTATAACCGGCTCTTTGAGTTGTTTGCACCAATCAGACGACGATGTGTTTTGGTCATCATAACCTCAACAGCAGAGCAAAGGGAACGAGGTTTTTTACCGGGTCTTCAGAAGGGAGGATTTCCCAAAACCCGTACCATATATCAGCAAGTTTCCCAAGACCAGTACCATTCCCAAAACCCGTACCAATACGTGAAAGATTAGTGTGGTGCACACAGCCTCGGGCTCTTAATTTTGGACGTTGCCACGGGAGTGAGCGGGTGCGAGTCGCGTAGACGCAGCAAACCCGCGCGGGGTGCCCGCGAAGCAGGGCCGCGCGGTATTTGCGTAGGCGGGCCCAGCGACGAGTTCCCCTGCGAGCGGACCCATGC
>JAADXL010001028.1:0-12628 GCA_023337755.1 Pythium aristosporum
CGCCATTGATATCGTCGAAGCACTCGTGTACACGCACTCGTTCAACCCTCCGCTTCTCCACCGCGATCTGCGAACTCGGAATGTTTTGTTGGACGAGGATATGAACCCCAAGCTGAGCAGTTTCGGCAGTGCATGCTTCGCATCGGAGCAGAACACGATGACGACCGACGGTGTGGGCAGTGCACGTTGGCTTGCGCCTGAGATCTTGTGCGGCAGCACAGACTACGATGCTGCGAGCGACATGTACGCGTTCGGTGTGTTGTTGTGTGAGCTGGATACCCACAAGACGCCGTACGAGGACGTCCGTGATGCCAATGGCAATCCCATGGGCGAAACAGCGATGATGGCGCTCGTGGCTCGAGGTGAATCACGACCGACTTTGTCGGCATCGTGTCCACCTCTGATTCGCGAGTTGGCGTGTCTGTGTCTCTCGCAGGACCGTGCCGCTCGTCCGACGGCGATGCGAGTATCGCACGAGTTCCGATTGCTTAGGCGGGAGTGGGCGAGATCGAACAACCAGGGTGTCTCTCGTGAAACCACCGGGAGATAGAGCTTAAGCTCCCCAACTGGCACTATCTTGTGTTGAGTGTGAATGCACCATGATGCTTGCTGAGAACCAAAACTACGATATTACACTGAATGTGGCGAATTGAAGGCGAGACCAACAAGATTGGAGCTGGTAATATTGTGCGGAGCTGACGATTAACCCGAAGCTGATCACATATACTCCACTGACTTGCTCTCGCTGCACAATGTACATGGTGGCGGTGAAAGTGCTGACGTGTTGTGATATTCCAAGAAGTTCGAAGTACAGTACGCAATCGTCGCCGTGCGGGGAGAGCTCATCCAACGTCCGAGCGCGTTCAGTGTGCTGCCGTGTCAAGTTGACACGCACGACGTCGTATGAGATCGTCAGCGGCTCGAGCGGGAACAGCCCGGAGGAGCTAGTGATGGAGGAGTCGGCCACTCGGGTCAATGCGTCTGACTTTGTCGACAGCGTGTCCACTTGATGTTATTCGTGAGATATCTTGCGATAATACCGAGGAATAGGTGATGTTTGCACCCAGTTGGTGGGGATCAGAAAGTGAACTGCGGACAAAAGAAGACAAAGAGCCGAACATACTGTACATACTCATCGTGCAGGAGTCTGCTCGCAGTCTGACAGGCATCGTGTGACTCTAAACCAGTGGGTCTGAGGCCCTCAGGCGAATCGAAGAAGTCGGCATGGAGGCTGTCGCCCATTGGCGTTGGCAACGTGGGTGTGTTCTCAGTGCGGGAAAGAGATGGGCTTTGCGCAGGAAGCAGCTCTCTCAATAGAGGACCCGCCTAATTTCCCTAAAATTCCTATCGTGTCTATTGTAAGAGGATGGCAAGAACACATCTGGCAATTCGGTGAAGCCCGAAGTTCCCGATTTGCAGGCTCCGCATCACGACCATGAACGTCCGCTGCTTGTCGCGAACGCTGCTCGTGCTGCTCGCGGCGCTTGTGGTTTCTGCAGCTGCCGATGGGCGATGCGACGCGCCGTTCAAGACGCTCTCTTCCGACTGCCGCGACGCTCAATACGGCGCCAACGTCCTCTGCGTCGTGAACGACCAGCGCGCCGGCCAGCCGTCGCCGTGTACAACCGGGTCCTTGAGCAGACCCATGGAGTGCGCAATTAATAGTGGCCTCTCGTGCGATTTGCTCTCGTACAAGATCAACTACACGCCCACGCAGGCGCGGTTCCAGATCAAGTTCCTCGGTGACACGTCGAGATCCTTGAAGCTTGTCGACGCCACCCGAGAGGACACTCGCGAGCCAGTCGCGTCGGCGCTACATCGGTCTCGAGTTGCCTCGATGGATAACAGTTCTATGAGTGGTTCTGGATCCGGTGAAGCGGTCGTGACGCCGCCTTCCCGCGAGACCGATATCCCGCCAGTCACGCCCCAAGTGACTCTCCACAAGGGTGCCCTAGTCGACTTCACATCAGCGCCGACGCCTTCTCCAGACGAAGACGGCGCGTCGGATTCGCCTCAACCCATACTCGTGCCAACAAATCCCCCATCAGGTTTCCGCGGAGACGATCCACCCGTTGTCGCTTCCGAGAGCAACGAGTTCGTCCAGGCCATCGGTGAGCTTCGCCTCGGTGATGCTGTCACAGACATGTACGTGTAAAATCATTTTTCGACGAGGTCTTTGACTCTAATCGATGAGTGTTCAAACAGGCGAATCATCGGTGGATCCAGCCAGTTTGGCACGCGTGGCAAGGCCGTGAAACTCTCGATTGACCCGCAAATGCTCACTCAGTCTCAGCAAGTGAGCTCGCTCTCGATCGTGAATTGCGACATTGGGGACCAGCTCTCAACGGGCAACGTGCTGAGTGGGATGCCGACGGGACTCACGGATCTCAATCTGCGCAACACGAGGATGCGCGCCGAGCCGAGCGATCTATCTGCGTTGCAATATCTCAGGAGTCTGTACGTGACGATTATGCCGTGCAATGTGGTTGGGATCATGGGAAGCATATTTATGTCTCTGTTTTGCTTTTGCAGGAGAATGGACCAGAATTACATGACGACCTTTTCGAGTAAAGTCTCACTGCAGGAGCTCGCGATGCTGTACGTTGCAAAAGCCTCGCAGCAAGACCGGATATGGTGGTTGACTTTTCGATCTTTCTGTACCAGTGACCTCAGTGACAATTTGCTGACCAAGTTTGAAGCCAATCTGCCCGCGTTGGAGTCCCTGTACGTGAGGCCTGATCGAGCTGTCCCAATGGTTGAGATTCTGACCATTCTCTCCTAGGTATCTCAACAAGAACAACTTCAACGCCATTCCTGAGGTTATCTACTCGATGTCCAAGCTGCAAGAACTGTACGTATCACGTATATGCTAAATACTTCGAAACGTGCACCGACAATTCTAAACAGTGTTGGGGCGATTACATTGTAGTTACCTCTCGGAGAATCCGATCGCAGCCATCGCGGTCTCAGCCTCCCAAGCGAAGTTTCTTGCCAGACTGCGGCTCAAGATCGATATTCCATCGTCGTCCACACCACCCGCACCTGTCATTTACGTGCCAGGTCCAACGAGCGACTCGCCTTCGGCAGCCGCCTCAGGTCTGGTTCTGGATGGCAAGGGTGCCGATCTCAGCAATGCAGTGGCCGTACCAGTCGGATCGTTGGTGGATCTCCACGGACTCCCCGTGTGGCAGCTGTCGGATGTTCAGCATGACGTGTTCCGAGCTCAGCAGGACGTGATCTCGAAGTCGACTATCATCATCGGCGGTGAGAAGACGCAGTCTTATCAGGCGAAAGCAGCAGAGCTGGTCCTGAAGGATACTACGGCAGTTCCGAACAGTGTGACACCTTCCAGCACGATCGTACAGCCGAGTCGCCGTGATGAGTTACCAGGTGGTCCGACGACTAACGAGCCTAGTTCGCACGACAGGCCCGCTACTTCGAGCAGCACAGGCGAGAAGGACACTGCGAACGCCGTCAGGCACCCGCCGTCTCTCGACTCGCAGAACACGGCGGCCACAGGCAGCAAGAGCCACAAGGTGGTGGTGCTTTCGCTCGCGGTTGTCGCTGTGGTTGCGGGACTCGCTATCGCGGCCATGTTTCTGCATCGCCAACGTCGCAGCCACGGAAAAGCCGTTGATAGCTCTTCATCGACAGTGGCGACTCCTCGGGACGGATCCTCGCTGGCGACGTACCAGGCGGCGGCATCTCCAGATACGAAGCCGAAAAACTCACGTGGCTCGCTTTTTGGATCCCTGGGTGCGACCTTCGTGGCGATGCACGATGTGGATGTGGAATACCTATTCTCCTCGCGACGCATCCGAGCGGCAGAGCTGGCAGATGTACGGGTGATTGGTGCTGGATCAGCCTGTACGGTTTGGCTCGTGAAATGGCGCAGATCCCGGTTGCTGGCGGCCAAGCGACTCGTCGATTCCGTGTGGACTAATCAACGGATGGCAGAGTTCGTGAGCGAGATCGTCATTGCTGCGGATCTCGAGCACCCAAATATCGTTCACCTTGTCGGCATCGCGTGGACGAGTCAAACCGACTTGCAGGCACTTTTCGAGTACATGCCGAACGGAGATCTCGAAGCGTATCTCCACAGCATGGAGCCTGCATCGCTCGCCTGGTCGAGTGTCAAGCTCAAGTTGGCAACGGACATCGTTGAGGCGCTCGTATATACGCACTCGTTTAGCCCGCCGCTTCTTCATCGCGATCTGCGAACGCGTAGTGTGTTGCTGGACGAGGACATAAACCCCAAGCTGAGCAACTTTGGAAGTGCACGCTACGCGTCCGAGCAGAACACGATGACGACCAACGGCATCGGCAGTGGGCGCTGGCTCGCTCCCGAGATCTTGTCCGGCAGAACAGACTACAATTCAGCCAGTGATGTCTACGTGTTCGGGGTGCTGCTTTGCGAGCTCGACTCGCACACGACTCCGTATGAGGGCGTGCGTGACGTGAATGATGATGCTATATCGGAGACCGCACTGTTGGGGATGGTGGCTCGTGGCGTGCTGCGACCGACCTTCTCGGTACACTGTCCTCTTCGGATCCAAGAGCTGGCGAGACACTGTATGGCACAGGATCCCCAATCTCGTCCGTCCGCAGTTCAAGTTGCGTACGAGTTGCGCCTGTGCAAGTGAGTTCTTATTTACGGTGACTTGGAGGAAGCAGGATATGGGAGTACTAGTAATAAGGGGCTTTAGCTGCGTTGTGACCAAAATGCGCTCATTTGGCCGCCGGCCTTGAGCTCCGTCCTACACGACCGGAAATGCAGTCCATCATCATGATGGACTGGACACCTGCCCATGGATGATCATGCCAGTGTCCGGTTTCCAGATTGACGTTGGTACAACACTCCAGATGGGCTGCACGCACATCTCCCATTTCAGACCCTACAGTATAAACACGTCAAAACAAGTGATCCAAATAGAGCGCCCTTAAAATACCTATCTTGTGAAACGTATGGATCCTCCCACTCCAGATTCTGTACCCAATGGAGAAAGTGAAGGGTGTTCAGCGGCGGCTGGACCTTCATTTTCACCTGCCGCAGCTTCTCACGCCGTCACCATGAAGACCGCGCTGCTGCTGGTGCTGCTTGCGGCGCTCTCCACCCTCGCTGTACCTCTCGCCTCCGCGTCGTCGGCGGCTGAGGCGGTGACAGGGCGATGCGACGCGCCGTACAAGACGCTCTCGTCCGACTGCCGTGACGCCCAATACGGCGCCAACTTCCTCTGCGTCGTGAACGACCAGCGCGCCGGCCAGCCGTCGCCCTGCACGACTGTGCCCGTGAATAAGCCCATGGAGTGCGCGATCAGGAGTGGCCTCTCGTGTGATCTGCTCTCGTACAAGATCAACTACACGCCCACGCAGGCGCGCTTCCACATCAAGTTCCGGGGTGACGCGTCGCCCGTCGCGCCGCCCATTGCGCCACCCCGCCCTCCCAGTGTTGGTGGCTTGCGCCTGTTGGCGACCGGTGGTTCTGGATCGGGGGACGGTCCAAAGACGCCGCACCCGATCCGAGCGGACGTGACGCCATCGCCGCGACCACGCACACCACCCCCGGCCCCAGTAGACCCTGCAGTGGCGCCCGTCACGATCGCACCGCCAACCCCGAGTACTCCGGGTACCACGCGAGTGGACACTCTTCCACCGCGACCACCCACACCCATCGCTCCAGCTCCGGGCCCCGTAGTGCCCATCGATTACAATGGCAACAACGTCATCCCCTCGGAGAGCAACGAGTTTGTCGACGCCATTGGCGTGCTTCGACTCGATCACGCCCTCACGGAGCTGTACGTACTATGGCTGGCTTTCACTAGCGTGTTGAGGCCCATTGTATGCGTCACTAACTACTAACTTGTTCTATTCTGGTGGCTGAATAGACGAATCGTTGGGGGAGCCAGCGAGGTTGGTACGCGTGGCAAGACCGTGAAGCTGTCGATTGACCCGCAGATGCTTATGCAATCTCCACAAGTGACTGCGCTCTGGATCGCCAACTGTGACGTCGGCACCCAGCTCTCGATGGGCAGCGTGCTGAGTGGGATGCCGACGGGATTGACGGATCTCAACCTGCCCAACACAATGATGCGTGACGAGCCGAACGATCTGTCCACGCTGCAGAACCTGAGGAGCCTGTGCGTTGCATTTCTGGGGTTCTTTAGGCTGGTGACCAGCGTACTGACTTTGTTGTCCTTCTAGGAACATGAACCAGAACTACTTGTCGACCTTTTCGAGTAAAGTCTCGCTGCCGAATCTCTTGATGCTGTAAGTCACAGAACGGCTTCAACTCAGCTGGGTATTCTAACTAACTGGCTTTCGATAGGGACCTGACGAAGAACGTGTTGACTTCTCTCGAAGCCTACCTCCCAGCCTTGGAAACACTGTGCGTGAAGCCTGATCTGGTTGAGTGTTCGACTCGAACGAGTGAGATTCTGACTGACCTGCCGTGTTCTTTCGTTTAGGTATCTCAATAAGAATAACTTCGATACCATCCCCAAGGTCGTCTACTCGATGAACATGCTGCAAGAATTGTACGTCTGCCTCCATCCATGGTCATGAATCGATGATCATAACACGATCATGTCTTGATACCAGGTACCTCACCGAGAATCCGATCGCCGCTCTCGTGGTCTCGGAGACTCAGTTCAATTTCCTGAAAGGCAGACGAGTCAAGATCGACAAACCGCTGACCACACCGCCCAGCCCAGTCATCTATGTGGCTGGGCCTGTTGGCGACTCGCCGCCTACAGTCGTCACACCCTTGGTCCTTGACAACAAGGATGTCGACCTCAGCACCGCAGCGGCCGTGCCAGTCGGAACGTTAGTGGATCTCCAGGGTTTCCCGGTGTGGCATTTGTCGGATGCGTTGTACGACGCATTCAGAGCTCAGCAAGAAGTCATCTCGAGGTCACCAATCATCATTGGCGGGACGAAGGCACAGTCGTATCAGGCGAAGGCAGCAGATGAGGCCCGGAAGGCCTCCACGACTCTGTCCAGCATGACCCCATCCGGCGAAGATAGCATGCAGCACACGGATGGAGAAGACCTCATCGCTGGGCCATCTGTACCTCCTGGGTTTTCTGTTGGAGCCGCCACTGGTGACTCCAACTCGAATGTGAATGCAAACGCGCCCGCCAGTCCGAAGAACGACAACAGGGATGAAGCGAATGCTCGTGACTTTCCCACGATAGACTCGAAGAACACTACCGCGTCGAGCGGAACGAACCACAAGACGTTGATCGTGTCGCTTGCTACTGTCGGTTTGATCGCCGTGGTCGCCTTCGCGCTATTGTTTGTGCGTCGGCAACGACGTCAAACTACCAAGGGTACTGAGAACTCGGCATCGGGCGGGTCAACTCCTCGGGCTGAATCCTCGCAGGCGTCGTATCAAGCTTTTGACTACAAGAAATCAAAGAGTTTACGCGACTCGCTCGGATTATTCGGCACTTCCCTGGTGACGATCCAGGATGCTGACGTGAGCAGCATCTTTTCCTCGCGGCGCATCCGAGCAGGCGATTTGGAGGATGTACGAATCATCGGCTCCAGTTCTACTAGTGTCGTGTGGCTCGTCAAGTTGCGTGGTTTACGCCCGTTGGCGTCCAAGCGACTCATCGAAGTTGCATCGACAGACCAGCGCATGGCCGAGTTTGTGAGTGAGATCGTCATCGCTGCGGATCTCGATCACCCAAGCATCGTTCACCTTGTCGGCATCGCGTGGACGAGCAGAACCGATTTACAGGCACTATTCGAGTACATGCCGAACGGAGACCTGCAGGCGTATCTCCGCACCACGGGCTCTGATTCGCTATCGTGGTCGAGTTCCAAGCTCAAGCTAGCGATCGAGATCGTGGAGGCACTCGTGTATACTCACTCATTCAACCCACCGCTTCTCCACCGTGACGTGCGGACACGGAACGTGCTATTGGATGAAGACGTGAATGCGAAGCTGAGCAATTTTGGCAGTGCACGCTTCGCGTCCGAGCAAAACACGATGACAACCGACGGCGTCGGTAGTTCGCGCTGGCTCGCACCCGAGATCTTGTGTGGCAGCACGGACTATGGTGCTCCGAGCGACATGTATGCGTTTGGTGTGCTGCTATGTGAGCTCGACACCCACTCGATGCCGTACGAGGATGTTCAAGACGCGAGTGGGAACTCGTTGGCGGAGGCAGCGCTGATCGAACGGGTTGCTCGGGGTGAATTACGGCCGAGGTTCTCAGCGACGTGTCCACAAGCAGTGCGCGAGCTCGCGAACCGCTGTCTAACGCATGATCTCCTCGCTCGTCCGACGGCAATGCAAGCCGCCTATGAGTTGCGGCTCCTCACTCTGAATACTGGGCGGGACCACTGAGCTTGACATCGGACAAAGCAGTATCCCAGATCAATGCCGTCTACCGACTCGATGAATGTACGCAGCAAGAATGATTCTTCCATTGACCTGGCGAAGACGATAAGGCATGAATTCTCAACATGAATGTCAGACCAATAAGTGGCTGTATGTATTTGCACTCTTTGGCCACAAACCTCAAGCGCCACCAGAACGTCATCAGTATTGGTCCGCAATGGCTCGGGTCTCGGTCAATGACTCATTGGCACGCAAGAGGATTCGCACGCTAGAGCATCCATCTTGTTTTAGCCTCCTTCGCCCGGACGAACGTCGGCTGGAGTTGCATTTTTGCCATTCACATAATGTAACTATTCGACGTTATCTACTTATATTCTTGCATAGATGGCCGACTACCAACGCTAAGGTATCTAATTGAATGTCTTGGCAAACGTACGGAGCGTGAACGCGATCTCCATGGCGCTCGGTCGGTTTGCCGGATCAAACGCCAGGCATTTATCGGCGACGGCGCGAATCTCGGGCGGGCAGTGCTCACTAAAGCGCGGCCGAGCGTCACCGGACAATACGAGCTGAAGTAACGCGACGTCGGCCAGCTTGAGCTCCTCGTACGGCGACGCGTGGGTATCGAGCTCGGATAGCACGACACCAAGCGAGTAGATGTCGCACATCTGATCATAGTCGGCGCCGGAGAGCACCTCGGGCGCGAGCCACTTGCCCGTGCCGACACCGGCGGTCATCGTGCCGTGATCAGACGCAAACCGGGAGACACCAAAGTCACTGAGCTTGGCCTTCATGTCATCGCCCAGCAAGACGTTCTTCGATTTCAGGTCTCGGTGAACCAGTGGCGGTGTGAACGAGTGGACGTACACGAGCGCCTCTGTGATCTCAACGGCGATCTGCACCTTTTGCCGAGTCCACTCACACTGGGACGAATCGCCCCTTGTGCTGTGCAGGAACCCACGCAGGTCACCATTCGGCATGTACTCGAAAAGCGCCTGCAAATCCGTCTCGATGGTCCAGGCGGCGCCGACAAACTGGACAATCGACGGATGGTCGAGCATGGAGTTGAGCTTGATCTCGGCCACAAAGTCCTGGGTCTTTTGCCGGCTGATCTGGTCGCGCACGAGTCGCTTGGAAGCCAACTGGCGAGTCTGACGGTACTTGACGAGCCACACGACAGCAAACGCGCCCATCCCGATCTGCTTGACGTCTTCAATGTCTTCGTATCGAAGTTGCCACGCCAAGAGCTCTTCGTCTGACCACAACGAGCCGGAGGCTTGCAGTTGACGCGTTGAACCCGCCGCATACTTGTGTCCGGAGGAGGCTCCCTCTGAACTCGAGCCATGAGGATTCTCATTGAAGCGTACAAAGCTATCAGCGTCGTCGTCTTGTGTGAGCTGGCCGGTTGCATTCTTGGTCCACGTACGGGGCCTGCGCTCTTCCTTGGCGTGGTGCTTTTTACGGCGATGGTACCACAGCGAAAACCCTGTGATTGACACGATCGCAGTGGCGACAATCGGGATCACAATGTACCACGTGAGAGACGACTTGGAGATCACGACAAGATTCGTCGTGTCTACGACGCAGACCACTTGGGCTCGGAGCACTTGCTGGCTTTCGGGTTTGCACGACGGACTATTGACGAAGCCAGAGATGGAGAGCGACGAGAGGTTGTTAAGAAACTCATAGTGATAGCGAGAGAACGACGGGTTCGTGAGGTAATTGCCCGACATATCGCTGTCAAGATGCACACAAGAAGGGGTGAGTCCACGAAGGCTGGATTTCTTGGTACGGCAGTCTGTGGATCACACGTACAGTGCCTGGAGGTTGGAAAACAAATACACGTTGGACGGGATCTCAACGAGATTATTGCAGCTCAGATCCCTAGTATTGGATTCCCATAATATACTGTTAGAGATGAGTCGAGATCAATGGGTTTGGAAGCGCGCGGTTGGTACGTACAGAGTCTCCAGCGCGGGGAAGACCGCGCCAAAGTTGGTGAGGCTGTTGTTGGACAAATTGCTGTCGTGGGCAATAGAAAGCAGCTCAGTCAATGAAACAGTGAAAGGGAGGATGCATGAAGAGAATGCATGGAGGACGCACAGGTGCCGTAAGGATTCCATACTGTAGTCGCTCGTGAATGCCGAAATGTTGTTTTGGGACAGATCCCTAGTCCACGAGCAAAAAACTCCACGGTCAGAAACGACTCAAGATTGATGGCACAGAGTCTAGCGTCCACTCACAGCGTCGTCAGCGCCGGCAGTGCGCTCGTGTCGACGGGCGCCGTGAGGTTGCAGTTTTGGACCGTGAGCGACGCGAGCCGTGATTGCGAGCCGCTCACGGGCGTCGGGTCGTCGTCCCCCAAGTTGAGACCGGCGAGCGTGAGGTTGGTCACGTTCGCCCCCGAGAGCGAGAGCGCGACCTGGACGTTGACGTTCACCCCTGGGGCCAAGGCACGCGTGGGTGTGCCACCGATAATGGACCTGCAAGAAAGCAAAAGGGTGTAGTTAGAATCGTGGCAGTGCCGTGGCGGGTCTTGGGCTCGCTCATTGCTCACACGTATTTGATTCGGTCGGGCATGGCCATGGCGCCAATCGACGTGACATATTGCTGGTTCTGCCACAGCACACTGGACGCCCAGTCGCTCGCATTGGCCGGCGCGAGCGACTGCGGCACGACGTAGAACGTGAACGTGTTGTTCAGCGCCGTCTCGCTCCACGGCAGACACTCGACGAGGCAGTCGCGCGACTGGACCAACGGACATCCTGCCGTGACCGACGTGACGTTCCCAGGAGAGCAGATGGTTGAACTGGGGCGGAGCGTCAGGCAGGCCGCTGTGCCCTCGGCGCTGCAGGCCGGCGAGCAGCTCGCGGCGCCCGCCGAGAGCTGGCCGTCCGTGGCGCACTGGGAGGCGTTCGCGGCCGCCGCAGAGCTCAGCTGCATCAGTAGGAGCAGCAGCGAGACTATAGCGATCGCGCTTCGAGTGCGCGGAGACGTCGCCGAGACGCGCCGCATGAGAATGGAAGGAATGCCGGACAGTAATGGATGTCACACGGGCAGCCAGTGTGACATGGCGACACCGGAGACCGACGTTGCTGGCGTGATTACCCTCCACTTCTGACTAGACACAGCCTTCTCTTGATGGGCGCCACCCAGAACCGCTCGATAGTGACTATAGCTTATAGTAGTGTCTTAGCCTACGAAAAAACGTACTGACTAAATTCAAGTACTGTATTAAGTCATTAATGTAGCCATTCGCACCCTGTACTTTCTCATTCTCGGCGCTCGAGTCAGACCCATTCGTTGGCTGGCAGATTCGTCGGACGCAGCAAGTCAAACGGCACCGTCTCATGGGACTCGCTCTGCTGGATGAAGCTGTCGATCTTCTGGAGCCGCGTCTCAAACTCGGAGATCGCGAGCGCGAGAGACGGATCGGACACGAATGGCGCGACGCGGTAGGCTTTCAGGAGCGTTTGCTCTGGCGCGAGGTCGCGGACGAACAACGCCGACAGGGCGAGCAGCTCCGGGACACGTTTCGTGGGCACTGCGTACTCCATCAGGTTGCGGTTCTGGCCGGTGCCTAGCTTTTGCGTGGGCAGCTTCTTCCAGAGTGCGGGCGCACTGTAAGGGACGGTCATGGCGTGCCACGTCGCGGCACCGTTCATGGCGTGGTGGCGTACGGCCGACAAAAAGACCAAATGCGTTACCAGCTTTTCCAGCTGCGTCTTGGTGCGGATCGCCATGGGAAAGTCCGCCAAGTGGACTACCTTGGCACACGCACTGGCCCAGTTCTGGAGCTCGTAGTCGTCGCGCACGGCGTCATTGGACGTGTAGTACACGCCGAGGAACTCCTTCACAAACGCCGAAATTGCGTCGTTGAGTCGGCGGCCATAGATGACGTACTTGTGGATGGGAATATCACCAAGTCCACGTTCATGGACGTCGGTTTCGAAATCTCGCTTGATCGAGTTACTCGTGCGTAATTGGTAGTCAACAAACCTCAACGAACCGGTCGCGCCCCAGCCAAACTGGTTGTCGGTGGGTGTGCCCGCGGCGAGCAGGATGACCTGCGCGAGCATTTCGAGCCCAAAGTCCATGGCCATGTGGTGCTGCAGCAACGTGCGCACCGGGTGGACAGGCGCCATCGTACGCAGTAGCTCGACGCGGATCGGAATCGACGTCGCGTGCGTGTCGACGAGATGCTGCCACTGGTGAAACGCCGTCGACGCGGCGTTGAGTCCCATCTTGGCGAGCGTCCAGTCGTCGGCTGCGTCCACTGGC
>JAADXL010001029.1:0-12615 GCA_023337755.1 Pythium aristosporum
CATCCAGGCGCGCGCGCTCGCCAACTTCAAGGCCGTCGACCCGGACTACGCGCACCGCGTGAAGACCAAGATGGCCAAGATCGCGTCCAGTAAGAAGGAGGCCCGCAAGGCGGCGCCGCCGGCCAAGCTCAACCCGCCGCGCCCGCCATTTGCGGTCGTGCCGCCCACGGACGACCTCGCGCCGCGGCTGTAAGCAGTGCCTTCTTTGTCTCTCTTGCCGGAAGGGACTTGTCTTTTTCGGTGGAGAGGCCTCCCATGGGAAGAGGCCTTTGAAGGAGACACAGCCTGTGGAGATGTTGTGGGGATTTACTCTCGATTCGTGAATTGCCTTTCAAATGAAAACGTTTCGGTTTCGGTCAAAATTGAAGTGGGTTGGGCTGCTGGAATTATAATTGATCTGCGAACCGAAGGAGTACTACGTAGTAATACCGTACTACTACTCGTGTCTCATCGATCATCTCGGTCGAGAGATCGGAGCGTGGCCTTCACAACCAGCATCCAGCTTTCCAACCTTATCGCTCGTCGCACACGCGTCGCCGTGGGAGTATTACTGTACTACTGGACGGAGGCGATACTCCTGCCAAATCCTCAGAACTGGTGGTCAAGAGTACCCGTTCGGATACGGCAGCTCCACCAAGCACTCACCTCGGCGAAGGATTAGAAAGGGAGCACCTAAGAAGACATTTAGAATCGCAAAAGCAGATTTATTTCGTACACAGATAGAGAAGAAAAGCCGTTTAGCCCAGGTAAAACTTGTCCTTGACCGTAATCTCGCCGGCCTTGAGCTTTTTCCATCGGTCATGGGTCGCCTGGACGATCGCGACGGCCTCTTGCGCCGTCGTGGGCTCGTCCTTGGCAAACTGGTTGACCTTCTTGCCCTCGGGCAGCTTGTAGTTCTTGAGCCAGTCCACGAGCGCCTCCAGCACGCCGGGCTTGACCTTTTTCAGGTCGTCCACATTGTGGATGCGGTCGGCGTCCGGGTCGCTCGTCGAGAGCACGAGGATCTTGTGGTCCACTTCGCCCTGGTCCACGAGCTCGAGACTGCCCAGTACTTTCACGGGGTTCACCGAGCCCATGGGGAGCTGGGCCGCGCCGACTTCAATCACATCGAGCGGGTCATTGTCGCCGCCGTTCTTGCCGCTCGCGTCCTTGACGCTCGGGTCCTCCCACGTCTGTGGGAAGAGACCGTAGTTGAAGAAGGGTACGCCGTACAGGTAGTTGCGGCCGCGCGTGCCGTGGTGGGTCGTGTCTTGCATGATCGGGTTGTGCTTTTCCTCCTTGTTCACTTCCATCTTGTGGGCAATGCCCTTGGGGATCTCAACCACAAAGTTGAACAGCTCCTTGGTCTCGGAATCGGTGACGTGGAGCGGAATGTCGTGCCATGGCGAAATGAGCTCGCCCTTGTCGTTCTTGAAAAAGTACTTGTAGTCCGTGCGCCCAAACGTGCCAAGCTGCTCGGCCTCGCGCGTCGTGTCGACGGTAGCGGGAGCGAATTGTGTGGCAAACGGAATCCACCGTGGCGACTCAACGTGCTGGTAATAGTCAATCATAATGTCCCAGCCCGACTTGACCATGAAGCCCTGCGGCACACACGTGGGCTTCTGCTCCCAGCCCTTGGGGATCGCATCTCCGCTACACTTCTGCAGTCCCTCCTTGGCCATCTTGCGCATGCGCGAGCCCGAGATCGAGAGGAAGTCCTGCTTCCGCTTGGAATCCATGGGCTTCATCTTGTGGTCCGTCACGTCATAGTAGACTTTGGTAAACGACAGGATATTGAACTCTTCCATGCCCGGCGCCATGTGGAGCACAAAGCGACCGTGGTCCCCGGCATACAGATCGTCCTTGTCGCCGTCCGAGCGCTTGATGCCCGCGGGGTCGCGCCCCACGACAAAGAAGCTCGCGCCGGCATTCTTGCGCGACTTGGCGTGCCACTGCACTTCGCGTGGGCCGGCGTAGATCATGGGCGAAGGCCAGATTGCGAGCACGGTCGAGTTCTTATCGAGCATGCCGTCCCGCAGGATGGCTTCGTGCTGCCGCACGCGCACGTCGAGCGGCACGTCGTCGTCCTTGGTCCAGCCGCCGAGGGGCGACAGCCACAGGATCGGGTTCTTGTAGCCCTTGGCCAGTAGCTGCTGGCGGGCCGAGTTCATGAGGTACGCGTGGCCCGCATGGGTCGGGTTCCGCGTCTGAAACGCCAGCACCACGTCGGCGCCCATGGCCTCAAACTTGGCGCGCAGCTCGGTCGGCGTGAGTCGGTACTTGTCGAGATCGTCATTGTATTGAACGCGCTGCAGGAGCTGGATCTCACCGCCGAGCAGCCAGTCGCCCGACTTGTTGATCTCCTGGATGTACGGATGGCCATTGTCCACGGCGCCAAACGTGCGCGTGATGCGTTCTTCCTTGCGGTGCGCATAGATCTCGGGGTCCGACAGCACGGCGAGCTCGACGCCCGCCGGACTCACAAGCACGACGCGCTTGGCGTCGCCAATGCGTTTCTTGGCCGCGTCGTTGATAGGAAGCACAATGGGCACGGGCATGTTGACGCGCGTGCCCTTGGCCACGCTCTCGGTCGCGTACTCGGAGAAGTTCGTGCGCGCGTGGAGATGCAGTTGGTTGTTTGTGAGGTTGTCGGCGTCCACGAGCACGCTGCTAAAGTGGAGCGACTGCAAGTACACGCCCTCGCGCATAAAGCCCTTGAGCGGCGACGCCCAGCCTTCGCCCAGCACTTGAAGCCAGTGCACATCTTCGTCGCGCAGCAAGACCCGTGGGAATGTATCCATGTCCAAAGTCTCCGATCCCTTGAAAGTGGGTACATCGGGGAAAATGGTCGAAAAGTTCTGGACGGCATTGCCGCCGTCGGCAATCGCAACACCAGGGTACCCCGTGGGCGGCTTGGCCACGCCCGTGAGCAGGCCGTGGGCGTCCAGAAACGCGAGCAGCGAGTCGACTTCGTCCGCGAGCGTCATGTTGTGGGTCGTCAAGTGGACCTCCGGCTTGAGCGGCGCTTCGTACGGCGACGAAATGCCCGTGAAATCCTTGATTTCGCCGGCGATCGCGCGCTTGTAGAGGCCCTTGACGTCGCGGTCGGCAGCCACGGACACGGGCACGTCCACGAACACTTCGTAGAACGGAATGCCCATCTTCTCGTGGAGCTCGCGCACTTCGTCGCGGCGAGCGCGGAACGGCGAGACGAGCGCGACGAGCGTGACGACGCCGGCCTCGGAAAACAGCGCGGCCATCTCGCCCACGCGGCGCACGCTTTCGGCGCGGTCCGTCTCGGAGAAGCTCAGGTCGCGGTTGAGTCCGATGCGGACATTGTCGCCATCCAGGCGGTACACGTGGATGCGGCGCCGCAGCAGTTCCTTCTCAAGCGCACGGCCAACCGTGCTCTTGCCGCTGCCCGAGAGGCCCGTGAACCAGAGCGTCGCGCCCTTTTGCTGCACGGCGGCGTACCGCTGCGCGCGCGAGACGAGCGACGAGTCGTAGTAGACGTTGCGCTTGGTCGTGAGCTTGTGCTGGCGCTGCGCCGCGCACTGCGCGTCCAGCTGCGTCGCGGCCTGCGTCGAGATGGGCGCCGACGCTGCGCCCGTGTAGATGGCGAGCAGCAGAATGTAAGGCACGACGACCAGCGCTGCGAGCATGATCTTTTTGGCGAGCGCGAGCCGCGGCGCGTGGTCGGGGCCGCGCGAGAAGAGCCGCGGCGACGCGGCGCCGTCGTTGCACTCGAGGTCGTCCTGGCCCACGGGCGCGTAGAGCGTGTCGACGCCCTTGGCCATGGCTGCTGCGAGAGAGCGAGAGAGAGCGAAAGCAGGAATGGGGAGCGAGCGGAGACCAGCGGAAGAGAGGCACGGATGAGAGAGAAGACGCAAACAACGAGGAGCTCCAAAAAACTAGATATCAGTTCGTAACGGTTCGAATAGAGCCCATACAATTATCAAGTGACTCGGTTACTAACAGTGAGGACGACTGGAGGGCCAAGGTGGGTACGCAGTATGCAAGTGTCTTTTCGGACGCAGCGCTTCAACACGGATCCCCAGGGCCCTCTGTAATCACGCCCCACAGTACTGGTAAAACCAGTGGATAGTATCCATTTGAGCAGGCCCGTAGTGATATGAATACTAATACTAATACTTCTTCCAGCGTGGTACATCCCGCCTCTGGGGTGCCTCCTTCCCCTCCATCGGTCGTGCCGGTTCTAGGAGCATGGATCGGAAGAAGGCTTCAAGTCCAAAGGACGTGTTGGCAAGGGCCCAGTTCACTGGTCGAGACCTGAGCCAATGGCGCCGCCGCCTGCGGCCAACGCACTCCGGTGGCGGGCCAGCAGATCTCGTGCGTGTCGCCCATTGGCTAGAGAGCTCCCGGAAACTGAAGATGGGACCTACAGAGACCAACACTCTGATACCTCTAATCATCTATATTCTAATACTCAGGTTGGTTCCATCGGATCACGTAATCCAACATGGCTACACTTCCGCGAGGAGATCACACGGCAAAGGACGTTTGCGAAGTCCATGCGGCGCGGATCGTCGCTGCGTACGTCGGATACAAGGCGAGCACGCGCTCAAACGCGTCGACGTGGAGCACGACGAGACGACACGCCGTGTGCGCGACGGCCGTCTCGCGCCGCTCGCTGCCGCACGCCGCTCGGTCCACGACGCAGCTCTCCCCAAAGTACTCGCCCTGCTGCTGAAGGCTCGTGATGCGCGCGTGGTCGCGCTGCTGTGTCGTGAGCTGCACAGTGCCGCTCTCGACAAAGTACATGACGTCGCCCACGGCAAATTGCTCGTAAATCACTTCGCCTTCGACGTACGCCTCTTCGTGCAGCTCGGCCAGCATGGCCGTCACGACGACCTCGGGGAGTCCGTCAAACGCGAGCCGCCGCGGCACGACCGTCTCGAACAACGGACTTCTCAAGTACGCGGCGATCTCTCGCCGCAGCGGCCCGTGGAGGAGATGTGCGACGGGCTTTTGGTCCACGTCGCTTTCCTGGCGCCACCGTTCGCGGAGGTGCGATCTGATGGCCGCCGTGAGCGACCGCGACAGAGTATAGTGTTGTGCAAAGTGCTGGATCTTGGCCTCGTCCTGCTCTAGTGCGATTGTGCGCGCAAACTTGCGGCTCAGGATCTGGCGCACGCCCGTGGTCACGTAGCCGTAAAAGACGATGCAGAGGAACGTCACGACGAGCTGCACGATCGTCTCGGCGACGTTGCGCGACACAATGTCGCCGTACGTCGTGGTCGAGATCGAGCCGATCGCGTAATGGTAGGACCGCAAGTACTTGTTCAGCAATGACACACCCCGGACGTCGGCTACGGTCAGCGCCGTGGCGTTGCCCGCGTTGGCGGGTAGTGGCGCGAGCATATTGGGCGCCGTGAGCCACGAGAGTGGACTGACGCCCGTGGTCGCATCGCCCACAAAGTACCACAGACACGCGAGCCAGTGGGACGACAGCACGCCGACAAAGACAATCTTGAGGATCGCGAGCGTGTCTTTCTGCAACCAAAAGAGCTGTCGCTCGAGGCGCCACCAGAGTGGCTCGAGCTGGAAGCATCGCACAAGCGTCGTCAGGCGGAACGCTGCCGCGACGATCGAGCGTCGCTCGGTTCCGTTACGGAACGCTTGGATCGGCAGCAGCGCCAGCACTTCGAGTGGGAACGACCCCATGACGTCGATCACGAAGCTGCCGTGGCGCATGTACCAACGGCGTCGCTCAGGCGGCGAGGTGAGCGGTTCGCCTCGCACGGTCGGTGCAAACACGAACAAGCGCATGAAAATGTCGAGCCACAAAAAGCCGTCGATGAACACGTACTCGCTCACGATCCAGGCCCGCATGACGCGGTCACCGTTGCCTGTGCTCAGCTGCGCCGCGTGTTGAATTTCGTCATAGAACGACACGCGCAGCGGCAACGCAGCGACGTAGTAGAGAATCGCAAAAAACTTGACGGCATCCCAGCGGTAGCAGAACCGAGAACTATCGACAAACTGGGGCGGCGGCACCATGGCTGGCGGCTCGTGGCTTGTATGTTGCTGTTCTCTTTCCTGTGCTTCTGGTGTCATGGGCGATGACTCGAAATGTCTCAAGACGTTCATGTTGGACTTGGCACGGCGCGCCGCTACGTCAGCCGGGGGGATCTCGGGGCGAGTCGTGTCGGGTGTGGCCAGCGCTGCGTATGCATCCGACGGGCGACGAGTATTGTTGCTGCCACTGAAGCTTAGGCGGCCCACCATCTGAGAGAGAAACAGCGCCGGGGTCGAGCCGAATCGTCTCATGCCGCTCGATGATGGAGCAGCTTGTGGGTGTCCCGTGGGCGGTGCCGACGCCATCCGAAGATTGCGTTGCCCAAATTGCAAGTTCTTGCTTGCATCCGGCGCAGCGGCCTCGAAACCATCGCGTAGTTCATCGGACGACATTGACGACCGATCCCCCAAAACGTCCTCCGCACCGTCACGGTCTGAAAGGAGATTGGATTCAAGCTTCTGAAGCACAGCGCGGGACTTGAGCTGCTCGCCCTGCGCGAGCTCGAGCACTCGCCGTCCCGCTGCACGGTTGCTCGCACGCATGGCCAGGAAGCGAAGCCACGCCGCGCGGTCCAGCCGCAAGACCTCACAGAATGAGAGCGCGCGAATCGAGACCATGCGTCGAGGGCCTCCTTTCTCAGTGGTGCCCTCGTCCGCCGTGAAGAACATGGCCTCGCCAAAGAGCTGTCCACTTTCAATCTGAGTAATGCTGAGTCCGGACGCGAAGCGAAGAACCTCAGCGCGGCCGTGCCGCATGACAAACAGTGCATCCGCCAGCGAGTTCTCGTAGACGATCATGTCGTCGGGCAAGAACAGTTCCGTGCGCCATGGCGCAGCTGCGAGTTCCTGGATCTGCGCGTCCGACAGCGATTCAAATAGCGGCACTCGGCGCAAAATCGAGCCGTATATTTCATTGTAGACTTGCGCTTGTAGCTGGCTCGGCAACGACGAGAACAGCTCCTCGGGCGGTGGCAGCCCATGGGTCACTTCGTACGAGTAGTTGAGAAACACCTGCCCACGTTCGGTGAGATCGTCGGGAAGCTCTCGGCGTTGCGCGACGTACTCAAATTGTTCGACGCGTTCACGGTGCTCCGAGGCACACTGGTCCAAAGACTGTAGCAAATCGACGAGATCGCTCACCACCTTACTCATGAAGAATGTGCCGACGAGGCAGATGACACACGCCCACGCCGTCTCGCGCACAGTCGTCGCAACGATATCACCGTAGTTGACAACAGTCACAGTCGAGATGGCCCAGTAAAACGACCGCAAATACGCGATCCCGGCATCACCAACGTGCTGCAAAATCACGACATCGCCCAGTACCCACGGCGCACGGCCCGAGTCGTTGGACTCATGGGAGGACACGGCATAGAAAATGCTACCTCCAATGTGGCAACACAGTCCAAGCACCATCATCACTTTGCTGAGGCCGAGAAGAGAGTAGGCAACCCCAGCCGACGACGTCGACGCGGTCCAGCTATGCAACAGTCCAGCATGGATGCGCTCGCCAATCTCGACAAGCTGGAGAGCACGGAGAACGCGCGGCAGGCGGAAGTACGTCATCAGCGCGTAGTTGCTGCCGATGTAATACAATGGCATCGACGCGAGCATGTCGTAGACCATCCATCCTTCGCGATAGTAGTACTGCCGAATCTGCTGGGGCGCAAAGATGCGAGTTGAGACGGAGAGCAGATCCCCAGGTGCCAAGAAGTGGAAGCTCTTGAGGTAGATGTCGACAAGGAGTACGAGATCGAAAATATAGTCGACGGTTGTGAGGGTGATCATGGCGTTCGTCGACGGCGACGGCACAAACACGACACGTGCGAGGATCGAAAACGTGTTGTAGATCACAACGGCGCCAACGACGACTTCCCAGCGCGAGCGGAAGGTATTGCCGTTGATTGCACGCTGCCACTTGATCTGCTCCTCAAACTCCGCGCCGCCGAGTTGACCACGCGAGTCGTGGCGAATGAGAATCCGCGAGAGCGCGTGCGTGGCATCAAAGACCGAGGTCGACGACATGGGCACGTACTTGCGCCCTTGCGGGTGATCACTAGCGTCGTCGTCGTCATTCACCATGCGTCGCATCTCGCTCGGGTAGTGCTTCCAGAGTGCCACGAGTGCGTCGCGCGAGAGTACAGAGACTTCGGTCACGGTCTCGGCCACGTAATCCACGAGCATGGGCTCGGTTTGAGTTACAAACGATCGCTCCGCGAGGGTCGCGCCGTCGGCGAGTACCGCGACCTTAAGTTGGGACTCACCGTCCACGAGCTGCACCCGTCCGCGGCAAATCACCATAGCCTCTTTTGCCGGCTCGCCCGCGGTGAAAATCATGTCACCGGCAAAGTAGAACCGTCTCGTCATGACCGCGGCCACAGCGTCGCAAAATGCAGGCGTGGCACTCTGCATGAACGCGAACCGCCTCGCCTCAGCACCGTGGATACACCTGTTGAGTTCGCCACGCAGACCCGGCGTGATGTAATTCAGAATTTCTTGCTCCAGTTCGTGCTCCGCAAGAATCTTGGCTCGGAAAGTCTGGAAGCGATTGATCTCGGACCGCACGTGTCGCGACACACCGTGCATTTCCATGACCCGTGCGCGCAAGTGGTTTTCGTATCTCGTCTCTCGTCGTCGTCTCGCGAGTCGCGCGAGCGCCGCGCCCATCGCACCAAACATCACGTAGCACAAAACGCCGCCGACATACGTCGCGAGCGTGGCGATCCACGTCTCCAGTATGTTGTACGGTAAGATATCGCCATACGCGACCGTCGTGAATGTGCTGATAGAGAAGTACATCGAGCGCAAGTAAACAAACCGGTGGTCGCCCGAATCATAAATCGTCTCCATCCCGTCCATGACGGTCCATGTACAGTTGCCATGCTCTTGGGCCATGCGAAGACATTCTGGCTTGGATGGCAGCGTTGTCGGTGGTGTGAATGTCGAGCTCGGCAGCGAGTAATGACCGGCGAGAAACCACATACAGGCGACGAGGTGACAGTAGACCAAGATGGAGATGGCACTGTAGATAATGAACTGCGCAACACCGTTGACGCGCGGCAGGGTGGCCTCGATGCGCTTTTTCAACCGACGCACGCGAAGCAACCGCACCAACCGCAGCAGAGACAGCCACTTCCACCCATGGGGGAGAGGACCACGTGTGCAACCGTCGTAGATGTCCACCACGAGTGCCAGCGGCAAGTTTGCGATGGTGTCCAGGTAGAACGTGCGGCTGTTGGTGTTCTTGCGCGGCTGGAACGCGCGGCACCGTAGGTACAAGTCGAAATAGAAAAAGAATTCGACCACAGCACTGATCGCGAACGTCGACGCGAATTTCCAGTCGCCACTGGGTCCGAACGAGGACCAGTACGTGCCGCCGTAATAGAAAATCACATTGTATGGCACTTCAAACGTGAGGTAGAGTAGTGCGAGACATCGAACGGCTTCCCAGTTGGCACGAAAGAGCGACTGTGGGTTGTACCATAAGCGAGGCGCGCACTCCATCTCGGTTTGAAGCGCGTCCCAGTGTGGCACGGTATGGGTCGCAGTCGGGTCGTCCTGCGGCTCCATAACGGCGCGTAGCTCCTGTCTTCGCTTGCAACGTTCAGTGAACGCAGTATAATCCTCTTGTGCTGCCTTGTGCATCTCATCACGTTGCTCATTGGCGGTAGACGCTCGGTCGTGGTAGTAAGTACTCAGCACGCGCTCAAGTCCGTCCGCGTCGAGCATTAAAACCTCAGCGTACTCTTCGGCAAAGGCCTTCTCCTTCAACGCGGACGCATCAAACAGAGTGATCGCACCAAAGCAATCGCCTGCACCGCACGTGTGGATCTTCTGACCGCCCTCGTCAGATGGAGAGACAACGGCGATCGTCCCCGTCATGACAACGAAAAAGAGACTTTGGGTCCCAGGGTTTTCGATGACCCAGTCGAGCGGCGCGAGCGACATGAGCTTCATCTCGCCCGCCATAGCGTTGAGAAAGCCGAGACTCTGGCGCGAGAAACATTGCAGCCGCAGCAACTTCGTTGTCTTGAGCTCACATGTGAGCCCCTGACGGAGCTGCTCCTGTCTCACAATCGCGCGAAATTGCGGTTCCCCAAAGACGCGAGATGTGTTCCACTCGTGATGCAGGTATTCGACGATGCGACGGCGCAGAAAGTCAGGCACGACACTTCCACCCAACGCGGTTTCGTCCTGGGCACTGGTGTGACCGAAATGAGCCCTTCCCAGCAAATGCTCCACGCGGTGCACAAACATATCGTGCGAGTTCTTGCTGCCCTGGCGATGCTGCAGTGTGAACCAGTACGCAAAGCCAGCGATCACGCCTGCGCACCAAAAGGCGCCAGCAAACTCGCCAACAACTGCAAAGAATGTCTCCATCGGTCGCGACGAGTTGGGAATGACGTCCGAAAAGCCCAGCGTGATGATCGTACGCGATGCCCAGTACACAGCCCGCGAGTACAGTCGCCACTTGGAGCCACCACCGCCGCCGGCGGCGACATCACGCAGTTGGTCATCGATCGCCCAGGCGGCGCAGTCGCTCGTTCGCGTGAGATCGAGGCCACACTCGACATGGGCGATCAAGATGAAGAGCAGCGCCGACCAGTGGACCCAGACGATACCGATCGCCATGAGCACGGTCAAAAAGCGGGTGAGCACGCGGTGGAAGACGCCAGCGGCGAAGAGCGAGCGTCCGCCGCGCCTCGTGAGCGTGAAGTCCCGCAACGCGGACGGCAGCGCCCGGAGCGCGAACATCTTGGTCAGACGTGCAATGTGGAGTGCATTGTATTGCTTCGTCGCAAGTAGCACGATCTCGATCGGAAAGCACGCCACGAGGTCCAGAGCATTACTCCACTGCAAGCGACGCGACTTGTCTGGCGTCGACTCGTCGTCCTCAACATTTTGGGCACCGTCCACATCCAATTCCAATTGCTGCGCGGCGAGTCGGCGCTGCTCGCGGCGCGTCTCGCGGCGTCGAGTCCACAGGCGCAGCGCCACGTTGCAAATGTCAGCGATCACATCGAGCGAGAGAAATACTGTGAGCGCATGCGTCCACTTCTTAGCGTACGGCGCCGTGAAGAACGGATCGAAGTAGAGACCGAAGCGCAGCGGCAGGCTGAAGAGGTAGTACAAGGCCACGAGCGCACCGAGCGCCGTGCGGATCCAGCGGCGGCGGCGGCGGCGCTGCTTGCGCTCGCGACGACGGCGCGTGCTCATGCCGACCTTGCTCCGTGTGGGGCCACTCGCATCTACTGCCGCTGTCGCCTTCGGCGACGACGACTCGCTGTCGCTCTCCTCCTCTTCTTCATCATCATCTTCGCTATCTTCATCGTCGTCGCTGTTCTCGCCCGCGGCTTCGTCTGGCGTCTGCTGCGCGCTGAGCCGCCGCGAGTGGAGCCGATCGCGCAGCGTGAACTGGAGTCGCGTGGACATGCGGCGCGGCGGGGCCACTCGCCGTGCCGAGCGCGCATTGCTGGAGAAGCGATCCGTGGGCACCCGCATGCGGAAGGACGGTTTGCTCCTTCCCATGGGTGTTGTCGGCGCGGAAACGGCGCCGCCGGGTCGCCATGACGCGGCGCTTGCAGCTCCGAGCGTCGGGCGCGTCGGGGACCCGGCAGAGACGCGCGAGCGCGCTGTCTCCTCCATGGGACACTTCGGAAATGAGGAAAGGAGGGAGAAACGGAAAACGGTGCAGAACGGTATCCGGATGACAATGTAGCGACTCGCTGCCAAATCAGATGGCGCAAGCCGGGACCTCTGAGAACGCATAAACGTCATGTTCGTCAAGGGGGATCTACAGTACAGAACGCAACTCTAACTGCTATAATGAATGTCAAATGATTTATCCGACGATAGGGTGGGATCTGTGAATTGTGGGATTAGTGCATCTCTGTAAAATGTAATATCAGGGTGATTATTCATTCTAGAAGTGTACATAGTATACACATGATAGAGCATGTTCTGAAATTACTATATAAAATGTCATAAGTTATAGAAAAACATAGTACCACAGTTGTATTGGCGATGGCTTCAGAGTGGGAGACAAACAGACGAAAGATGAGTCAAGATCTGCGCGACAGAGCAATCCTGGGTCGGTCGGAAACTCACCACGACAGGATTCAATATCTGTTGTGCTGGGAGAAATGGAGCCACAAATACTGAACGGCGTGTTAGTGTACCATTAACACGCCATCTCCATCGAGATCTCGATGGACAACAACTTGCGATACACTCCACTACGTTTAGTATGCTCGTGCGCAGACTCGCCCGTTCAAGAAATACTGCAGACAAGGGTGTTGCTGTTCTGGACACCCAGCCACGTCCAACGCTGTCTGAACCTTCAATGTTCTTCTTGCCATAGCTTACACGACTGCACACGTTGAGAGCATTACGATTTCTGATTTCATCGTGTCGTATACAGAGCAGCCAGGCGGGATCTACTTCTTGGCGATCATTTGCTCGGCCTGAATCGCCGTGATCGCGACCGTCGTGACAATATCCTTCACCGTCGCACCCCGACTCAGATCGTTCACTGGCTTACGCAGACCCTGAAGCATCGGCCCCATAGCGATACACCCCGTACTCTGCTGTACGGCC
>JAADXL010001030.1:0-12600 GCA_023337755.1 Pythium aristosporum
GATCTCGAATCGCGCCTTGATGGCCGGTTCATCCCAGCACACAAACGCACGTCGCGCGTCGCACGCTTCAAACTGCGTGACCGCGAGCGTGCGCGTCTCGTTCTCGAGCTCGTACTGGGTGCGGTAGAAACCACGCAGCTTGTCGTTGAGGAAACCGTGGAAGCGCAGCGACAGCGTGACCGTCGCGCCGACCGGTAGCGCTTCGGCAAAGTGGAACGTCACGCTCTCGTCGTCCGCGACAAACTGCATCTGCGTGCACGGCAACGTCTTCTTCTTCTCTTCTTCGCCACTGGGCACGGCGACCGCCACGTCGTACACGTACAGCTCCACCGCGTGGCACGTGATGGTTTTGGTAGTTTCCTTCACCTCCAATTCGATGCGCTCGGACGCCTCGAAGCCAAAGTTCATGAGGTCGATCACATCGTAGTCGATGAAATACTGCGCATACCACGGCACCCATGGCACGTTAGAGACCGAGTAGCCCACCAATCGATAGAGCGCGATCGCGCGCGTCGCATCACGCGGCATGGACGTACCTTTTGCGGCACGACATTCGTCGGGAGCCGCGCAAACGTCGGCTTCTCCGTGGTGCTGCAGCAAGATGTCGCCATGCTTTTCCTTTTCGTCGACAAAAGCAGAACCGGAAAAAAAGGGAGAATGCGAAATCACCAAGAACAGAAGACCCCAATAGAGGACCCCTGCAAACGAAAAATGCGCCAACACAAAAATAAATGTGTGAATGGATATTAATACCACGGATTTGTGCACGACGCATCACAAGAAACACGAACAACAGAAAAATATGACATAGCATACGTATTATTTTGTGCGACGTTGAACTGCGAGGGACGCAATCACGAATCCTCGGGTCGCAGGGCACGAAGCCGCTGGGCCTCGAGCGCCTTGACGAGATCGAAGAGAAGCGCGTTGACGGGCGTGGGGACGCCGTGCTTCTTCCCGCTGCGGACGATCTGGCCCGTGAGCGCGTCGATCTCGGTTCTGATGCGAGAGACAAAAGGCGTCAGTAGCCGCAGAATAAGAATGCGTTGAATCTGGGATCCTGTAGTGTACCTGGCTCCCTTGCGGAGATCGGCGAGAGTGGAGCAGACGTTCTCGCTAGTGTTGGTCGCCACGCACAGCACGTACTCGACCATCTCCTGTATGAATACATCACCCTAATCAGTGAGCCCAAGAAGTATGGAGTCCAACATTGCTACACAACTGCTGACCTGCTCCGTGGCCTGCAAGTCGACGTGCTCTCGCTCGGCAATCCCCACGGCCTCTTGGACCACGGCCTCGACGCTGCGGCGAGTCCACTCGCAGGCGCCGACATGGCCGTTGGGCGTATTGAGCAGCGCGGCAATTGGGTTGATGGCTGCGTTCACGATCAGTTTCCGCCACAAGATCGTCTGCATCTCGTGCGGCACGAGCACCTGCGATCTCAGTCCTGACGACATACACCTCCGTCAGAAGGAATCCTATCAGTGGCCCTCTAAACCGAGTTGCCCCTCACCTGACTGGACGAGCGCGTCGCTCAACACGCGCAGCCTTTCACGGGCGAACTGATCCTGCGTATCAGCAGCGGTCGTTTTCTGGTTCACAGGTGCAAAATACGTCGGCTCGGTCTCCATGCCACTGACCACGACGTGGCCCATCGACTCCATGCGGCCACCGACGTAGGTCACACCGTTGGCATATTGGTATGCTGTGTCGATCTGGTTGGCTGCTGCTTCTTGGGAGGGGAACGCACCCAGTCCGTTCTGGAGCAGCACAAAGACAGCGTCGCGACGAAATCGATGCGCGTGGTGGATCTGCAGTTCTTCGATCACACGCGCACTATCATTGGCCTTTAGAGCGAGGAGCACGACGTCTAAAGGAGCCCGTGGTTCGCGGTATCCGCTCTCAAGCGTTTGGATACGAGAGGTACCACCGGCACTTTCCAAACCGCCATCCGCCTCATTCAGCCCCAATGCGGTAAATGGAGCGTTCTCTTCCTGCGGGTGGCTGAGTGCAACGCGCCGCTGCTGAGTGAGCTTCGCTAGGTGGGTGGGTTTGACGAAGGCTTCCACTGACTGTATGAGAGGGCGATGACAATTGAGCACTGGCTGAAGAGCTACGTGGCTGAGCTGCGTGAAGAAGATCGTGCCGATCGCGCCAAGTCCGACAACGCCGATTCGAAGGCCTCTCTCATGGTCGCCGCTGGCAGCGCTACAGAGGGAAACCTTGCGGAGCGCTCGCGGCGCGAGCAAAACTGTGCGACGCGGCGCTAGCCACATGGCTGAATGGTCCTGCATTTGCATCAGCCGTGCGTGTCACTGAAGTGAGTTCTTCATCCTCCGCTTCAGTGACAAATGTGACGAGTGACTTCAACCTCAACCAGACAAAAAATAAGCACTCGAGTCCAATCGAACAACTAACACCATCGAGAACTGAACGGAGACTCCGGCGTTCCTCCCGCGCCAACTCAGTCACCCGCAAGTCTGGGCCAACACAAGCACAACTCCAAGTATCTTGGCTAGTTAAGGGCTCACGTGGCACGCGGCAGTCCTCAACGATCGACAGCGGGCAAAAGTACTCTTCACTGTCGCCTTCAGACAGCGAATGGCGAATACTGCAGGAGTCGTCGAAGCAGTGCTCCCTTTGATGGTTCACGGACGGAAGGTTCGCTGACTTGGCGAGAGCGTTTCGATGTGGAGCTCACTGTGGCGGAGATTCCTTCCTTATGGAATCTTCCAGGCCATTGCGCCACTGGATGCACTGTTTTTCAATGGTCATGAAGTTCCTTTTGCAAATGCCTCGGTGAGTGAGAACTCCAAGTGCGCATTCTGTCTCCGAAGGCTGCATCGCGAACTTGAAGCCATTTTTTGCTGAGAGATCGCCTCTGCGACGTGTGCACACCCTTTATTTGCGAGTTCAACCTGAACTCACATGAGTGACCTTTGTGACATCGCATGGTGGGAGAAAAAATCAGAGACTTCATGATAATATCGAACTGGCGAGTGGTGCGGATGGTGAGAAAGTGAGAAATGGATGAGCAGCGCCACGTCTCCAACGCGAAGGCTCACCGCCGGAGGCACCAGTCCCTCGGCGGCGCTCAGTGTCGAAACGTAGGCGTTCGAGACGAACCAGCGAGAAGGAAGAGAGGAAGCGAAGATGGCGACGGACGACGTGCTGAACGCGATTTTCCGGTTCAAGTTCCAGCGACCGAGCGGCGTGCAGACGGAGGCGTTTTGTGAGGAGTTGTTGCATGTCGTGGACGAAGGTTGGTGCGATTCTGTCGTCGCCAGTGAAAGGCGAGGGTGTGAGCTGTGGCGGAGTCAAGGAAGACGGAAATGTGAAGGAGCGTGGGGCGGAAGCGCAAGGGGGGAATGTGGTGGACGATGGTCGAGAGAAGAACGGCGACGCATTCGTGGAGGAAGATGGATATGTGGCTCTCGATGGCCGAGACGTAGCCACGGAGGACGGCAGCGGTGAGGAAAGCGATGACGACGAGTCGCTCATGCACTTGGACCCGCTGCTCCACGACCGCAACGTGCCACTCGATGTGTTTACGGCGAGAGATCGCGTGTTCTTGGAACGCGCGAGGCGCGAGTACTGTGGTCGCGCTCACGGCGAGGTGGCGACACGCATCAAGGGCGAGATTTGGACGAAGACGTGGTATCCGGAGTATGGCAGTGTGCTGCAGATGGAGTGTATGGGTGCTGGCACCGTGCAGCTTCGTCTGCTCGCCTTGGACGGATGGAAGCGTGTGGTTCACCATCTACCTGGCAATCAATGTGTCCATAGTGCAGTCCCCGAGGGCCACGACGTGTGGCACTGTGGGGAAATGGACTTGACCCAGTATCCGGAGTTCGATTCAGCATTGACGAAGCAACTGGACGCAGCAAAGGAGCGCACGAAAAACGAGCGGCATGCAACGCTCGGCGATGGGCCGGGGCATCAAAAGACACCGTCGTTTCTGTGTTCAGCTATCCGCACGGCGCTGACGAAAGGACAGACGATATACCCGCCCACTGGTGGATCGACAGACGTCGGGATGCACACTGGAGGTCCGCCGCGTGATACGTGCTGGCCGCTTGTGCGGTTGGTGTTGAAGCAAGCACTGCCAGGCAGTCATGGCTTGTTTGAGAAGGTGCTGATCCGACTGAAGTGTACTCTTCTCAAAGAACAGTTGGAACGGCTTCGTGGGGTGAGTCGAGTCCAGGACTTCTGGCGAGCTGCAGACATGGCGTTTGCGATGCTTCAAGCAACGGTCTCGATCATCACGGGGATGATTGATCGCGGCTACGAGAGTTCGCAACTGGAGCATAAATGTGTGCGATGGCGAGAAGAACTTGATGCACTCGTGCAGCGATTGAGCAATCACGCGGAGCGGTCGTTCGTGCTTCCCGATCGCGAGAAGATGGAGAAGATTAGCAGCTCGTTCACGTGTCCAGTTCTGTCCCGCCCGCAAGTTCAGAATCTGCTTGGGGCCCAAAGTACCTTCACCACTGGGCGGGATAAAGCGTTGGCGGAAAATCATGGGTACGAGTTTGTCGATGCGTCGACGTGCACGACGGAAGATCTGGTTCGGTATCTCTTCATGCCGTCACTCAACGAAGACCAATTGGCAGTTGGTCAACGACTGGTGGAGACGTTCATGTATCGTCTCGCCAACGGCCTCGGAAAAAGCAGTGCAGCGACAGCATGCAAACCATCTTCACTGTTGAAAATCATGAAGTGGTATCGCGCGCGCCGCACAACCTTCGCAGCGGAGCGTAAGTTTGACCAGGTGGTCCGAGTAAAAACGGACAGTCAACTTCTGCTCATGTCGTGGGTGGCGTTTTGCGTATGCCACAAGACCTGCTGCGCCTCGTACAAACAGCTCCAGCTGCACAAGATTGCGTTGGATTGGAAGCGCTTGAATGTCGCTGTTCTGCCGGAGAAGGATGCTCGTGTGGCCCTGCAGCAGGTCGCTGTGTATATCAAGACGTGGAACGGACGGCCTGGTCTTCATCCCAGTGTTTTCAACTTCAGTGATCCAGCGGGCAGCATCCTACTTGCACGCACAATGGGCCAGCAGCGCAGTATCTATCCTGCGATGTACCAGCGGCACATTAGTTCAAAACATGATCAGATTGCCGCGATGTGGGTGGCTATCGACAAGCGAAGAAACAGCGCGTGAAATGTCTTCGAGACAATCTTTTTTATCAAGAAACGAGTCTTCAGAGAACTGAAGTCGAATTGGGTGCAGAGCGAGCAGTCGTAATGCGTCATCAATACTCGTCACGATATGTTTCGCGCACTCACCTTGAAGATCTGGAAAGGCAAGTTCGCGGACTTACACTATCGATTCAGAACATGAAGTACGAGTTGGAGCGTTTGATCAAGTTGAACGAGTTCTACGTAAGTCCCCTCCCGTCCGACCGGATCGAAGCACTCGCAGTGCTCTTTCTCAATTACCTACCGCCGGAATTGGACTGTCTATCGGAGCTGTGTGGGCTGGCACAGCGAGAGCTGGGGCAGACTGGCTCGTCGGAGTATCTAGTTTCTCCGCCATGTGACACAAGTTGGGCTGCGCACATTGCCGCTTATGGACATGGTTGCTTCAGCGAACCAAGCACAAAGTATCTCATGGAGTATCCAGTTCAGCTCAATGTGCCGAGTAGTTATGGCCCAGCGACAATCGATGAAGTCAGCTCGAAAGATCAGTTCGCTCGTGTGTGTGCGTGGTACCCCGGTGAAAACAGCAACAGCATTCTGTGGAAGGATTCGTCGCGTTCGTTTGCCGATCCATTCATGATCCCTGAGTCGGACTCAGTCAACCACTTCACTGCCGAGTTGTCGAAAGACGCCACCAGCATGCAGTGGGCCGTGGCGTATCCGAGTGGTTCGAAGCGTGGCAACCTCACGTACGCCAAATGTGGTGAGATCGATGCTGCCAGTACAGATTTTGCAGCTTACGTGGCGCTGGGGTCTCTTCGTTGTTGTCCGGCCCAGCAGCTCCGGCGCTTGTTTGAAGCAATCCAGACAAATTCTCTCGACTGGTCTGCTCACGCCGTAGCTGTTGTCGCGAAACAAGCCGCGTTTCAGGTTGGTATGTTGACCGACGACACTCTTCCCCTCTTTGAGTGGCACGCGGATCTCGAATGTCCCGCGACTCTGGACGAGTTCAGCACGATGATTGCGTCTCTGGGAAACCATGTGGGCTCATCGCCAAGCTCGTGGGTGTGTGTTCCTCTGCTCGGTGATCGCGGGGTTTCTCGATCAGTTCCAGCGTGGTGACCGCCGTGCTGCTCGTTCCTTATCACAAGCAGCTCGTCAGTGGGCTCTTGAACATCGCAACAAGTGGCTGAGCGGTGTGCCAACGGTCGCGCGCATTGACTTGCGAACGCACGAATGCCATTTTATACGGGTTTGCGTTGACTTGCTACTCGTTTGGTCCATGCGACACGGAGGATCTCTCGTCCATATGCGAGTTGATCATACGGTTCGCGAACGCATATCTCTTTGCGACCGGAAAGCAAAGTGAAAATGTTCGAGAAGTGAATCACATCGTTCGTCGAGTCATGGCGACCCGTATCGTTGAGGTCATCGAATACGTGGCACGCTCGCCATCTAAGATCCTTTCTCCGCTGTGTGCGTTGGTCAATGACCCTGTCCCAGCGGAACTTGAGTGGACGGCGGTTGTTGGTGATGGCGACGGTGATCACCTACAGTGCTGCTTTCAAGCAATCGATGCAGCCCGTGGAGTTCACTACCTTGTGAACATGTTTACGGGTTCCATTCTGACTAACGGATTGCCGCCCGGAGGGCTCCCGTCGAGTATCCGGAAGCATGAGCAGTTTCTAATGCTTTTCGGCGACCAAGACTTTGAAGTGATCCGGCAGGACGATGTGTACAGCACTGCGCAGAAGCTTGGCGATTGCGCCTACTCTTTTCGACTGGTCGGTGACTCATTACTCGTGGAAGAAACAAGCTCGCTCGCGCGGCTGCAATCGTGTTCCGATGAGTGGCTGAATTCGTTCGGCTCTGCATTCCCGGCGACGCTGTCCAGTCTATACGCTTTCTGGTACTGGGAAGACCAAGGTTGCGTACTTCTACGCGATAAATTGGTGACGAACCGAGGCGTGGCGTTTGTTGTGACGTTTGACAACAGCTGGGCTATGTGCCACGAAGTGCCACGCAGTGACCGGAACATGGCCTACTCGGACATCTTATCAAGAACCAAGTCGTACTGCGCATTTGTCACGCCTAGTCAAGCCCTCAGCCATGTGTTCAGCAAGCTCGAGGATCTCTCGCTCATTCATGTGATGATATCCCCCAAGAAGCGTCTGGAGATCGCGTTGCCGCGGTATGGGCTGCGCTTTGTGCAAGACGATCACGGTCAGCTTGCTTCCACAGAGTATCGAGGCTACTGTCTGTCGATGAACCAACGCCTGTTGGGTCAGCTGTATCGATTCCAACGATACTTGGTGCTCGAGTCCGCGTCAGCGACATGTGAAATGCTGGCGAAGCGACTGCTTTTTCCATGTGGCCATGTGGTGGGTCTTCCCGACGGCATGGTGGACATTCAACTCTCGGAAAGTCCGGACGCATCGATCCCTCTATGCGTCGTTGAAGAACATCCTCGACTGAGAACGTACTCTGCTGACTCAACTGACCATCAGTTGCTGCTGGCAGCAGTGTATTCTGCATGCGACAACCTCGTACCGTGGGAGGCGCTCAGTATGACTGGTGGGCAGGCCGCGAATGATCTGCTGCGTGGGTGTACCTCAAGTCGACCGCCCTCAGAAATCTCGACTCACGCTTTACATGACATTCGCGCCTTCAGTCATCTAACACCAACGACTAGACTCAAAGTGAAGGAACTGGAGAACAAGGCATTGCAACTGGCGTTCCTCGCTCAAGAAATGCCCAGAAGCAGTGCGGCAAAAGTCCAGATTGATGAACTGGACGCCTATGCTTCGCGCTCTCGTCTCACAAATGCCTATGAGTGCCGCTTCCGTGGCACAATGACAAGTGCCGAAGAGCATTCCACTCTCGGCGTTTCAGTCCTGCGTGTTCCTAAGGCGTCTGTCCGCGACAGCTTGCGACCATTGCTCGAACTTGACGAGGTTCCACTGGAGGCTGGCTTCATTCACGCAGTGGAGATGGTGCTTCTAGGACTGACTCGAATGCGTCCGCGAATCGTGACACCCGCATTTCCCCTCGCAACCTCAGCGCTCAAACCGTTGGGGTTGGATATGGTCGAAGACCTGAAGGCCAGCTGGACTGCGTACCATGAACCCCGATGCGAACTCGCTGTTGATCTTCGTGAACTTGCAGCCAAGTGCCGACAAGAACTCGATCAAGTCAAGACGAAGCAGGATTCGGTTTGGAGATACCTATGTGACGCTGTGGACAAAGCCCGCAACACACCAAAGGAGCGACTGATGGCAATGGTCGGATTCTTACCATCTCTCACCAAGACCGACGTCTTGCGGTCAGTGTTGGACAAAGCCACACTGATGCAGTTCACGGCAGCGCTCAGTAAGAATGGTCGAAGTCGCTTCAGGCAAGCCGCTCTTCGGTTTATGGAGTTGTGTGTGCTGGAAGACAAGCTTGACCGGATCATCAGTCGTGCTGAAGCCGCCTCGCCGCCGGCTATGGAATACTTCGTGGAAGAGGTGACGTGCGTCCGCGAGTGGAAGACGGATAAGTATCCGTTTTGGCTTGTGTTTGAAGTTGAAGGTCGACTGCAGATTCGTCCCGAGCAGTACATTGTCGCGAAGCATCTCATTGAGAACCCGGGCAGCATTTGCCAGCTCAACATGGGGCGAGGCAAGACGCGCGTGATTTTGCCCATGCTATCCCTCTACTATCGATACAAAGCGACCGGTTGTGTCATGCGCGCTCACTTTCTATCACCACTGCTGAGCGAGACGCGTGAGTTCATGCACCGCGTGCTGTCTTCTGGGTCCTTACGACTGCCGTTTGTGGAGCTCCCTTTCAATTGCACCATCGAACTCAGCCTCCGCCAAGTGCTCTTAATGCAAGAAGCAGTGGATAATGTGAAGCAAAACGGCGGGTTTGTGCTTGTGGCCCCCGAACACCGTCTGTCACTCGAGCTGAAGCGGCGTGAGATTGAGCGATCAAAAGACCCCGAGAGGAAGCCGCTGTGTGATGCGTTGGATGCGCTGCTTCAAAGCAGCCGGTACATCGATGTCTTTGACGAAAGTGACGCCTTGCTGCACCACAAGTACCATCTCGTCTACGCCGTAGGATCGCCAATAGTGCTGGACGGGAGCTTGCACCGCTGGGTTGGTGCGGAGGCGCTTCTCCGCGTGCTCATGAGCCCAGCGAGCAAGCGTGTCCGGGAAGTGCTCAACACATTTCCGGAGCTTTTCACGGTTCGAACCGAGTACGATCAGCGTTGCGGCGCGTTCAACGGCTTAACATTGAGTACAGCCATCGAGGCGAGTGCAGACAGCCGAGTGGCGCTGAGGAAGGCACTGGTGGAGGATCTAATTGACCACGCCTCGTTTGAATTGTCGTGGCTCCGTGTCGTGTGCGAACGCCTTCCAATGGTCCGGTCTGATCTGGTTGCAGCGCTTTGTGACTGCCAACTCGACTGTGACACTGTTTTGGCCACGTTGCCCATTCACCTTGACGGTGTACAGCTGCAGTTTCTTGCACTGCGTGGACTGTTGGCATTCGGCGTGCTCGAAAACTGTTTGGAGAAACGGAACCGTGTGACATTTGGGCTCCCCGACGTGGGCACACGCAAGAAGGCTCTCGCCATTCCGTTCACTGCAGCGGACCTTCCCGCCGAGCGGTCCGAGTTTAGCCATCCGGACGTCAGCATTGTGCTGACATTGCTCGCCTACTATCACGCTGGGCTCACGAAGAAAGAAGCTCGAAAAACCTTTGCGCTGTTGCTTCGACTAGACGTGTCCGAGCGCACTCAGTTTTACAGCGACTGGTTCAAGTCGGTCGAGACGCAGGCGGCACCGGAACACGTAGAGATGCTCAGCGATCTCGACCACGTGAGCCTGGACAATGCGCACCAGTTTGCGATTGTATATGACGCGTACCGATACTCGATGGAGGTGATCAACTTCTATTTGAACCGACACGTGTTCCCGCGCGACACGCAGCAGTACCCCCAACGACTATCGTGGACGGCGTGGGATTTGGTCAAGGGGCCAACCAACATTGGGTTCTCTGGCACAAAACGACACGCATCGTCTGCTTCCCTCCGGGGTCACGCAACGGGAACCAGACTTAGCGTCGCTGCGTGGCACGAATGGCAAGATGATTGACTTGCTGCTGACCTCGACGATGGGGTACGCTGCCTTGTTCGATTCCGATCTCAGCGGTGCTGCAAACGGTACGAGTGTGCCGACATGGCAGCTCCTACTTCAGCAGGCACTAAGCAAGCACTGCATCGCGTTGATCGACACGGGCGCACTGCTGGCAGGCGTGGCCCTCGACGGCGCCGCGCGGTTTCTGATCAAGCAGGACAGCTTCACAGGGGACGGCGTGACCTACTATGACACGCGCAAGCAGTTCAACTGCTGGGTTGTCTTGGAGCGCGCCCATTTGCTGGTACGACCGCTCAAGACCTCATCAGTCCACGAGCGAGACACGTTTGTGATTTTCGATGAAGCGCGGTCGCGTGGCTCGGACATGAAGCTGTACGCCGATGCACTCGGCTTGCTGACGCTGGCGCCGACGATCACAAAAGACAAGCTGATGCAGGGCGCGGGTCGACTGCGTCAGCTCGGCCGCAATCAGAAGCTGTGGTATTCCAGCACATCGGAAGTCGAGCACATTTTGCGCCATCGCTGGGACCAGCGAGCCGATTCGCGTCGCCCAGATACTATTCAAGTGGTCGATATTCTCGAATGGGTCATGCAAAACACGCAGCAGCAGAGCACGGCCGGACTGTTGGAGTGGGCGCACAATGGTGTCCATTTTGTGCGAACCTCGCGAGTGCCGCTAATGAACTCCAAAAGGAAGACTGGACGCTGGAGCGATTGTATGGCGACGCTGTGGCCGACGTTGTTATGTACGACGTCATCCAACACCAGCTGAGCGCCACACGGATTGTCGAGCAAATCGCGTCCACGGCCGTGGCCGCCGAGATTAAGGCGCGGCCCAGACCTATGGCCGTGAAGACAAGGTGCGCGTGACGGGGTTTGGCGAGGAATGCGAACGCGAGCTGCAGATCGAAGAAGAAGAAGAGGTGGAAGCAGAGCGGCCCAGTGCCGAGCTGGAGCCGCGTGCAGAGGTGGACTGGGACTACGACATGTTGCTATCTGCGACGTGTGTCGCTGATCTGCGCACAGTGCGCATCAAGTCGGCATACGATGCCGTCAAGAAACTGGTCGCTCCGTCGGCGATGAAGAAGATCGCGTGGGCGTCAGCCAATCTGTACGGAACGCGCAACTTTTGGAGGACCGTGGTGCCGCCGTCGGGGGATGCTACGTTTGTGTGGACGGGCTTTTTGCGTCTGGCCAATGTCGCCGTCACGTTTCGCGACGGCTCGGTGCTGCTGCTCTCGGAGCGGGAAGCCGACGCTGTGCTCAAGATGCTGCTCGTGGCGCAACGTGGCGTCGTTCGCGGTGGCTTCTTTGGTGTGGTCCACATGGGGTTTGCAGCGCGTGCCATCACGAGCGACACGGAGCTGGTCGTACCGTTGGCCAAGGTGCCGCTCAGTCTCGGCTTTGAGCGAGGCCGGCGCTGCGTCCCGCGTGGGATGGCCATCTCAGTGATCGCTATCGTGGCGTGCCAGCTCCTGAATGGCGAGACCCAGTTTGCCGCGCGCGACCACGCTGATCTCATGGAGCGCGTGCTGCGCGACTTGCTCGGTCCATTGGGCAACCGCGAAGAAACGCTGCGTGGCTTTCTGGAGGCGCGTCGCCTGCTGCAGCGCTGGTCGCGGTCGTTCTTGCAAGACCTCGCCAAGCGCATGGACCTCGAAGATTACGAGATGAAGAGCGAGTGACGCAAATCGCATGATACTAGTGTTGAGCAGGACTGGCATTCGGTTCGCGATCATCGACCCTTGGGAAGAGCTCAAGAACCAACATTCCGCGTGCAGGCGCCAACATTCCATTGTTTACACTTTATAAATTCGTTTACTGTGGAAGTCTATACAGTTTCACATATCAGCTTACATTGAGAGTTTATTTGAAGAAGTCCGAATACTGTTTATAAGAGGTGTTTTGAGAACCAGGGATGAATTGCGCGGGTACTGACCTATTCGAAATATGCATATTCAAAGGTAGTGATTTGACGAGTCCCATCATCGTGATGATGGACTCCATGATGCCATGGACGAAAAGGAGGAGAGCAACTTCCCACGGATGTGCCGAACCCAAAAGTCCTCCAGACCGCGGCGACAGAGGCCCCACTGAGTTGGCTTACTCCACCGCTCTCATCGCCCCCATTCCGGAATCCTCCGCGCTCCCGTCGCATCGGAACCCACGGATCCAAGACCTCAAGAGACAAGAACACCATGACCGCCTCGTGCTGCAGCAAAGCCGACAAGCCCACGTACGCGCGACTGCCGACCAACGTCGTGCCGCAAAAGGTGAGTTCCCCTCCAGCGCCAACGGCGTCTCTACCGCAAGC
>JAADXL010001031.1:0-12598 GCA_023337755.1 Pythium aristosporum
ACCACGAGTTCCGCCATGTGCACGCCATCCAGACCATTGAGGCTTCGCAACCAGCGGGTATCATGTCGTACACGCAGGGCTTCGTGCCGTTCGCAGAGCGTTTCTTTGAGGAGACTCTGAGGACGAGCCAAGGACCAAGCCTTGTTCATCTTCTGCCGCTGCCACGTCTCCACGAGGCGGATGCGAGCGTGCCGCCGGTGACGATTATGACGCGTCTCGAGTTCATTAACTACCAAGCTGTGAACGGCACGTTCAAGTCCCCCCAATACCAGGCGACCTCGGGAGCGCACCATTTTGCGGTTCCTCAGGTGATCTACATCACCGAGGAGCTCGAGTCCCTCGCTGACCAGGCCAAGGCGCTCGGCTTCAACGTCACCTCGCCATATGCGCGCAAAGGACTGGCTCGCACCCGGCTCGTCGTCGCTGTGGCACCGACAGGGAGCGAGTTCAAGGCCAAGTGGACGCCCACGCCAAGCTCGTTCACGAGGCTATCGCCGAGTTCGTTAAGTCGTCCGAGGCACTTCCCCTCTCGTACCTACCGCTCGTCGAGTACCAGCGCCACCAGTCTATCGACCTGTCGCAGAGTCAGCTCGACTCGGTGCTTGACGGATCTCCGTTTCGCCAGGACAAGTTCCGCTCGGCGAGCGGCGGCTACGAGGAGTTTGCGTTCCTCCACACGGAGGTTCAGATCCCTTTCTCAAGAAGTACAGTGAGAAGTTGCGAGCATCCTACGAAAGCTTTGGGAAAGTCGGGCACAGTGCGAACAGCCCGGAGCTGAGCTCGTTTGCCGCGGTGTGCGACGAAGCACAGTTTGTGTGAGTCTGTACGACAAGCACAGCACAAGAAGGGTCTCTTGCTATCGGGTTGGTAGTGATTAACAGTACATCTCCTATGGGCACGAACGGCTCCGTACACCGTAGACCCCAACGTGTATTAAGAAAAACCGTCTATATGCTGTTGGACTGGGTGTGCCATGCAATTTTGGCCATGGCATCGCCCATAGCTTTGTGGCCACGAAGGTGGTGTCCCCATTCTTGGATATGGAGTAGATATGCCGCGCGTCTCATTCGCCGATAGATGTCGCGGAGAAGGTTAGCTTTGGGGATCATCTGCCGCCATAAGAGAGAGATGACGAGATGGCTGTACTTAGAGCATCTCCACCAGTTGAGTCAAAAGTGATACTTGAACACAAGACAGTTCGACGAAGCCCAGACCAAACACAGGACGGCCGCGCCAGATACAACCGAACCTAGCTGTCGAAAGAATGCGACGGGTGCGAATGCCTGTCACTCTAACGGGTGAAGTCACAATGTAGGGCGCACTTCATTTGGCTGCTGGACATTGTCCTCTCCTTCTCGGATCCAGTTGAAGCGCAGGCCATTTTGATGAGGATGCCGGACGAATAACAAAAAAAATATCGTCCGGCGTGCTCGCTGGACACTCCCTTCTTCTGGCAGATCCGGACCCGATCGGGGCGAACTCCAACAGGACGACTGGTCCTACGCTAGTGTACTGGCGCTGTGATTTACGCTGGGGTAACGTCCTCGGGAGAGCAACGTGCGTGCAACACACTTCTCTTGCGTGAAGGAATCCGGACAACCCGGCGTCACGACTTGCCGCGCCGGGTGCCACTGGCAACGTGTCACGAGCACTATCGTGCCTGTCGTGACAAGACTTTTACTTATCAAGCCTGTTGTGACAGGACACGCAGTAAAATGTGACAGTTGAGACTGCTGGGTGATGTCAATTCCGCTGAGATGGCAGCCAGGCGACCGTTGACATGGCGGGAGCTCTTTGTTGCTTCTTCGTAGAGCTCCAGTGCTGTCAACGGTCGCCAACTCTCTGACTCACATTATGTTTAACTGCTATAGGGTGCCACGTGTGTGTAAATATTATACCGCAGTCCAGACAACTCTCCTTTGCGATCGAGTCGAGAAGGCTCGACCGCCGCGAAGAAGTCCTGATGCGAGCCAGTCACCAGTGCCGTTGACCCCGCAGTGCGTCATGAGACCCATTGGATTAGCTCTACAAATCGATGTTGAAGAACATCGTTTCTCTAGACTTGCTCAATTCCAGCTGGTCGTCTTGGTTGCACAGCCCACGATCCCATGCGACCAGAGCGTGTGGAGATCAAGCAAGCGCATCCACTATATGTTTCTCTACTCGGGTGAGCCTCTCGGTCTCACCCGAGTATATATGAGCGCGGGCATTACTCCGCAGTCTACAATACAGTTCATGCATTACTGTGAAGTCCTGCCGATACAGCTATTGCCACAACCAACCGCGGATGACGATGGTCGATCGACAGTAGAGACCAGGAAGTCAGACCCCGAGAGATGAGAGCCCCTCCGAGGCGGCTAGGGGATCCGGAGGCGAAATCAGACCGAGCGCCCAGAGGAGTCCGCCACGCTCTTCTCACGACGATGGGTGGGACGCAGCGGACACCACTTTTTTTTATTGGCTCGGGAGCTCCTCATTGCGAGAAGGAGAGCCAAAGTGCCGCATGGATTGTCCAGCATTTGGACCAGCCAGGAAATCCGACGTGGGAGTTGCATGGTCTGGACTGGGCACCAGCCATCATACTCGAGTTTCTCCACTTGTTCCAAAATCCAGATGCTCTTTCTCATGCACACTGGCGCATCTCTTGCCCACTCCTCTCTCTATCCGTCCTTTCCTTTCCTTCTTCTTCTTCCCAGCTGCTCCTTCTCGGCATATGATTGGTCATAATTCTCCATACTTCTCTCTCATTGGTAGAAACTAGATCGCGGCATCGTCACTCGTGCCACTGTGGCTCTCTGGAGGTGACCACGGCATCGTGATACTGGACTTTGCCCCGACATACATACGCACGCCATTGCCGCCGCCGCCGCCTCCATCGTCATTGCATCGTCCGTCGCTTCGTCGAGACGTCCGCACGCCAGCCCACCGCACGTCTCCCTTCCTTCCTGCTCGCTTCACCCACATCGAGTGGCTCCCCCCTTGCTCCGTGTTTGCCGCGGCGGACAGAAGAGATTCCGCGAGAGAACATGAACACGTTCCAGCAGCTGCGACGCACGCCCGTCGCGCCGCCAGCGCCGCCGGCCACGACCGCGAAGCCGCGTGCGCTGAGCCGCCAAGGCAGCGCCAACAGCAACGGCATTGTCTGCAACGTCTCGGACGACGAAGTCGTCGAGCGCGACGTCGACCTCGAGATCGAAGCGCGCATCCGCAACAACACGCTGCCCGACAGCGACTCGGAGTCGGAGATGCCGCCGCCTCCGCCGCCGCCAGCGCGAATGCAGCGCACCGGCTCGTCGCAGTCCATGCCGCGCCGCACAAGTGGCGCGTCGCCCACGCGACCGACAGCGGCCAAATCGACGCTCTCGCAGCGCATGCTCTCGGCGCTCCAGCGCCGAAAGAACCAGACTGCGACTGCGCCTGCGACCCGCACCAAGCGCCGCGGCAGCATCCTGCTCGAGGTCGTGCAGGCTGAGCAGGAAGCGGACATGCCGCGCGTCGAGTCGAACCACTCCATGGGCGCCGACATTGACGGGCTCGTGGTGCCCGATCCGCTGTACGATCCGAGCCAGGACCCCGTGTTCATGTCGGACGATGAGGGCACGCCCATCACGCACACGGTGCTCACGACGTCGTGCAAGGACCGTCTCGAAGCGCGCATTTCCGATCGCCTGCTCCAGAACAAGTCGAATCTGGCGACCCATCCCGAGAGCCCGCATGCGTCGGCCGCGGTGGACCCGAATGAGCTCGCCGTCGTGTACACGAACCGCCGCACGTACCCGGCCGAGTCGTCCAAGAAGACGGACCCGCGGTACTCGGACAATCACATGGACGCGCGATACAGCCGCGCGGGCGTCACGCCCGAGCAGCGCGCGAACCGCGCCGCGGGGAACTACTACCAGCAGCAGTTTGGAAGCCAGCAGTACAGCAACCGGTACGCCGACAGCCCGACATCGTCGCCGCTGCAGCAGCATCCAAAGCAGGTTGCTCCGGACCACCCGGCGCCGCACTTTCCGCGCCCCCAACCTCACCAACCTCAGTACGTCAACATTCGCGGGCCGATTGAGCCGACGATGGAAGTGCTCGACTCGAACAAGAGTCTGCCGGTGGCGTTCCACTTCCAGGAAGGGCACAATGGCCAGCCACGGGCGCGTCGGCCGGGTCCACCCGCAGCCGGAGAGTACCGATCCCAGTCTCTCAACTTTGCGGCGTCCACGACCTCGACGCGTCGCGATTTCCACCCGTCGGCATCTCATGCGACCCATTCACGCGAGCCCGCTCCTCGAGCGGAAGCGTTCTTTACGCTGTCGCAGTCCGTGGGCCAGATCGAGCAGGTCGTGGACGGGCTCGAGAACTGCTTCATGGCGTCGTCATTTTCGTCCCTCGCAGGCGTCGCGCTGCGAGAACTCGAGCTCTTGCGTGAGTCGACGCAGCAGATCCGTACGAGCGGCACGAGTCTCATTCTCAACGAGGTGGCTCGGTCTCATTCGTCCCAGGTACGGAATTCTCGAGTGTCGGAGAATCGACGAGAGAAATGTGGAGTGCTTACTTGGTTTTCTTGTGTGTCTGCAGATGTTGGGTCCGTACCGCCAACTGGTCGCCCGTGCTGCGGCGCTGCAACATCGTATCGACGGGTTGATCCACCGCATCCGATTGATGTGCTGAGGTGCTAGTGTAGTCGAAGGTAGTCTTTGGTGTTCGCACAAGTAATATTTAATGAGGCGCTTACCATTGGTGTTGCCTGGTGCTGCAATTCCTTCATTTCAAATGATCTGTTTGCGTGTGGATCACGACATCGGGGGCTGAGTGGCGGGGTGGCAGCGCAGGTAGTACTGGATGCTGGTCACGGCGTCGAAAGCTTGTTGGGGATCGACCCGGACTGCTATGGAGGCCGTGGGCGAGAGTTTGAGTCGGCGATTGGGTACCTCGTGGTGGGCGATCCCTGGTGCCCTGAGCTGTGCGAGAGCGAGTAGCTGGTGAGGATCTATGATCTGACGTGGTTGGTGACCAGGCCCTTGACGTGATGGATGAGACTATGTGAGTTGTGCAGTCAGCGGCGTTACTCGGCTCCTTTTCGGGGAAAATTAAGTCGATAGGGTATGGAACGGATGGTGTGATAGGGCTCAACGGCGACTTGGAACGACAACGCACGCGGACACGCGCGCCAATTTTCGGGGTTGCTGCAACTTCGCCATCAGTGTCACTGCTCGTATCCGACAAGTCGAAGAACGGAGCAGCTTGATCAATGATTGCAAACGCCGCCACTTGAACTCGGTCGCTCTGGTCCAGTAACTCCACATTGTCGTCCATGGTCTGCAGATATGGCGAATGTTTGGGTTGTGTGCAAGTCAAGACATAAATAGGAGGCACATCGATCTAAGCATGTATTCAGCGCTCTGAGCGATCTTGGCGAGGCGTCTCTCCTTTCACCTAGAAGTTCGGTCTGCGCGACAGCCATGATTAGATGGAGAAATCGAATGAACTGAGCGCTTAAGCTCCCATAATCACCGTCTTGCGAGGAATCCGGTTCGCTGGGTCAGCTGGAGTGGTGTTTTCGGTCGAACTATGCGCTGTCGAGAGCTGGGTATGGCCTGAACAACAGGTCGTTGCATCACGCCTGCAGTGGTGAAACGGCGTCAGCTCCATGCTACGATAATCGATTTGTGAACAACGAACCTCCAACTTGTGGTCTTTGAAATCGATCAAAGTTTGCTACGCCAGGGCGCTTTATGTGGCCTGGAGTCTCTGGCCTCATGGCACCACCAACACTCGGTCGCATGATCGCGGACGTTGGACCTGAGGTTTGGTAGCTTGTTCGGACAATCGGTCTTGCGATCATTCTCCCATACGGAGAATTGCCACTGATGGAAGGACCTTCGCGTTGCACTGATGGCATTGGTTGCATCGGCTGCATTTGCTGGATTTGCTGGATTTGCTGGAGTTGGTGCATTGGTGGGTTCACTGCGTTGACTGAAGCCGTCGATCCTGACGGTGAAGGGTATTGACGTTGCGCATGTTGCCCTTGCGGCTGCGATTTGAGTGCCTTGCACTACAAGAAGGAGCATGAGTGGGAGTTTCTCTAGCTAAACCGTCTCAAACGCGAAACGCACCATTTTCTCCCAGTTTCGACACTTGCGGGACTTCTCCTTATACGCCTACAGAGAACAGATTACACTTTGCCATGAAGCAAACTGCACAACTTGAATAACAACATTCACCGTTCAAGTACCTCTCTAAGCTCTTCGTTTGAAGCATTCAGCGTTTGCATCTTCGATTTTGTTTCGCAAAGCTCTCCTTCCAGCTGATCCGCATAGGCCTTTAACTGGATGTACTTCTCGCCATGTTGGAGTTCAAAAGCTTTCTGCTCTTCAGCTTTTGTGTCGATACCGCATGTTAGATCGTGTTTCGTGCTGTGTTCAAATCAAGACCAACCCATTTGACGTCGCAGTTCCTCCTGTAGTACGTGCAGAATCGAAGATCATTAGTAGCGTTTCAAATAGCCTTACGAACTGCATACTTAGAGGTCACCTGTCTGATGTCAGAAGAGCAAGTTAATGATCGATTTTTATGCTCACTGCTCAGTTCATACCCACCTGTACGAGTCTTGTGCCAATTGATACTGTAATATAGAAAGTCACATTAATATTCGGACGGTGCCCCTCGGCGTAGGCACCCACCAGGATGAAATCTGCAAGAAGGAGATGGTTAGTTCAAGTCCACACAACCAAGTACAGCACAATTGACTTACCAAGAGCATGTCGAAAGTGTTCTTCGTTGTCACGAAAACGTTAGCTTGAAGGTTCACGCTGAAGATAGATGAAGCCACACTTACCGAAGCACGACGAGGGATTCGCGATCATTTCTTCCCAGATCGCCTGAATGTCGTTGAGATTGCCAACTGGTCCTCATTCGAGTTCAATCGACCACTCACCTCAGTTCTCTGGAACACACAATTAGTTCAATGACTGCCACATAGAATAAAGCGAGCAAGCGATGCTGCGCACCCTCACATCCGCGACCCCGTGGATGGTTCTGTATACACAAGCGCGTCAGTAAATGCCGCCTTATGGGTCTTTATCGCTTGCCACGTACGTTTCGAAGACGCCACCTCCTCTACTATAATTGTCAACGATGTCAGCGTGGGGGATGTTTCCGCAAAGATAGAGCAAACTCACGAGCTGTTGATGTCTACATTCGATTTCATCCAGAGATCGTTAGCAGCAAACACACGCATTTATCCTGCAGAGGCCATATTCACCTGTACGGCACGCAGGGCAGACCAGTCTGCCGTTGCCAAAGTGTTTGTAGGCGCATTTTTCCTGTAAACATCCAAGACAATCATGAAGAGTCCACCCAGCAAAACGCAGGCTCCACCCACTTACGCAGAACAGGTGACTGCAACTCGTGCGGTAGCAGGTCTGCGCAGATTGCTGATTGACCAGAAGCGCCTCCCAGCAAGCGTTACAACGCAACTGCGGACGCATATGCTGAGGCTCGGATCGCTCGCCGCAGTTTTCGTCCATATCCGGAAGAGAAGACGGCGCGCCCCTACCGCGCCCGCGGTTGTGGACGCTTGACGTCTCGCTCATTCTCCCGTCGTCTTCCATTATCCTAGCACCTTGCCCCGTTGTTTCCTTTGACGCGACTTGCTCTTCCTTGCGCTGGTTTCCGACTGGTTTCCTTTCCGAGTATCCCGCCCAGATTTTCTTCTTCCAAGAGTGATTGTCAACTTCAACACACACTGCAATTCAGAATCAATTCAAAATTGAATTGATGATTGGAAATGCGATTCACGGAGTGATGGTCGTCGTTTTGGCGGGAATCGCGCTTGCGGCATTTGAGCAGAATGGACACTGGCGATCGGGGCGACGCTGCCCTCCATGGCGATGGATGGGCGGAGATTGAAGACACCATGGCGACAACAGAGCTACCGCCAATGCCGCCGACGTCAGACCCGGAGCGCCTGCTTCGTTACGTGCTTCAAATACATCCCAAGTATACTGAGATGGAGATGACATCTACACATCTGCGCCTATATGCAACCTCGTTGGAGCAGGACCTCGAGCAAGCTCGCAACCACTCACGTATACTGAGCTCGGAAGTCGTGATTGAGCGAGAGAAGAAGCAATTTCTGGAACGGTACGCGGATCAGATTGTGAAAGAGCGAAACGATTTGCTTCACGCACGGTCCTCGAAGAAGTCGAAGTATGGAGTAACGATGCACGTGACATGGCACTCCTGCTGCAAAAAGAATGGCGAATATGCAGCTGACTTACTGCCATCTATGGCAGCATTCCGTGGCGAGAAGCTGCAGGAAGTCATGAACCTCATGCGAAGCCTCGAGGATGAAGTTCGCAACCAAGAACGACTGCGCCAGGAGGTGCAGTTCATGCTCAAGAGAACGCAGCGCGAGCATGATAGCAAGACCGCGGCGGATCGGAAGCACATACAACAACTCGAGAAGCAACTCGTACAGCGCTCGATGCTACAGTCCACGTTGGAACGGAAGTTGTACGAAGTCGAGAGTGCGCTTGCCAGATACGACTCCGTCAAGTCTCAAGAAATGAGCAGCTTGAACAAGGATCTTGACGAGGCAAATGCGCGAGTGGCTGCCCTTGAGACTCAATGTGAACTATATCAAGCGCGTCAGGGTGAATTGGAAGGAGAGCGCGACGATATCCAGGACCGGCTGACCCATGTCATGATGCTGAAGGATGAGCTTGCCGATCAAGTTGAGCAACTGTCGTCTGATCTCGTGCGCGCTCAAGCGGATGTTGACACGTTACGCGGTGAAGTCGAGGTATTGCAGTCTGAAGATGTGGCAAATGTGAAGAACCTGTATGAAGGCAAATTGGCGAAGTTGCAAGACGAATGGGCGAGGCGCGAGCATGATCTGAAGTCTCAGATTGACACATTACGTCAAGAGCTACGAGTAAATGAGACGTTGCTGCAGCGTGCTACGGTCCACGTGGAAGAACATACCCGACATTCGAATCGCAGTTTGGGAGGAAGTCAAGATTCGTGGACGCGACAACGCGAAGAATGGCTGCGGGGGCCGGCTTCACCGGCGGCTGATGACGATAATGTCCACGTAGGCTCGTCGTTATCTCGCAGCCAACTGTCCCATTCGCGGTACTCTGATAAGTCGGATGAGGATTTGTTACCTGTAAGGCGAGCAGCCGAAGTCCGCCACGAGCATCGAGACAAGCGCGATGCTTACCGAGATCACCCGGACCAAGCGTTGGACCATGGTGGTCTAGTGAACTCATTTCACGAATCCCTCGAGCATCGTGATACCTCGTCCGCGATCTACGAGTTCGGCCTCGACATATTCCCAGTGGATCGCATGTTCTCTCAAGTCGTACGGTCGGTTGAAGGCGAAGAAGCTAAGGAAGAGACTGTTGGTGCAGACGAACTCGGCTCGTTTCGCCTTCTCGACGAACGCGAAGAGTGTGAGAAGGATACGAAAAGCGATACGAGCGACGATGTCGGCAGTGGTGGTGGCTTGCTCGCGGATATGCACGACATGCTAAAGCAGTTTCAAGACCGACGGATAGAAGAAGAGCAGAAGGCACAGGCTGCGGAGCAGGCATTGGCTACGTATCGACAAGACCGTGATGAATTCAGAAACAGGCTAGCTCCAATCGCATGAACGAGCCTAGCTCAAGCTTTGCGAGCCGACGGCATCAGCCACTTTGTGGTCTGCTGCTTGGGGTCGGCTCTCGTAGACTGCCTCGACCACTCCATGGCGCCACTGTGTTACACGCCAAAGAATGCTCAGTGACTGAGTGTTTGAGTGAGCTTCCTGCGATCAATGCCAAACGTACCTTCTTGCTCTCTCCCTTGAGGCCAATGTAATAAATGCGCGTCTCGTCGCCGTTGAAACTGTCCTCAATGAACAGCGTAATACTGCTGACACCCTGGAACTTGCGGATCCTACGATTGTGACGTGAGTGATCAACACCAACATGACACACCCTCATGTACAGTATCCCACGTACTGCAGCGGGTAATCGACGCTGGCTGAGTGGTCCTCCACGAGCTCAAGCTTCTGCTGGGCCGGCAGCTCGTTGGCGTTGGAAAAGTCAATGTCCTCTCGATTCGTGAAGCTGACAAACACCACCTTTGCGATTAGTACTTCGCCTAGATAGAAGAACAAACAGAGACATACATCTTGATCGATTTGGGGTGCGCGCCGTCGTCTCCGCCGGAAACGCAGATCGACTTGATACTCACGGCCTCGGTAAACCTAGCAAAAGTGCATCAGCTCAAGATGCACCGCAAATCAAACCAAAGTGATGCAATGAAACACGCACGGAATGAAGAGGACCATCTCCGGATCATCTTCATTGCTCGAGAGGAAGCGCGTGCGGTCGGCGCGGTCGCTGTGCGGCTTGAACGGATGCGCGACGTGAGCCGGCTCTAGTGCGTTCAGCACGCGCAGCTTGCTCGTGTCAATGTACGGGTACAGCGAGTCGCCGTCGGCATCCTCCACGTCATGGCTGTGGTCGTGGTCGTGGTTGTGGCTGTGGTCGTGGCCGCCGTGCGCGTGGCCGCCGCCTTCCTCATGCTCGCGCTGACACTGCATCTTTTGTCCCAAGTTCCAGACTCTTCGAAGTGAAGGCAACTTGAGACTTGAGCTCCTGGGCTCAGATACAGATTCTGATGTGACCCAGTTGAAGGCATCTGAGTCGATCAATGAAGAATGGCTTGCCTTGCCTTTGGCGATGACCTCTTCGGTGAGAATGGTGCGAGCGACTCGCGCGACTTTGTTTCTGTGGACGGCGGGGAGTCGTTCTCGGTTGGTGTGACCCAAGCAGGGGATATCGTCGGGTGGGGCTCGTCGTTTCATGGGGAGCTAGGCCACGACGAGGGCGAGCGACAGCAGCGCATTCGGTCCCTGCCCGTGACCATCCACGTCCCATCTAAGTGCCTCTTCGTGGCATGTGGACTGCACCACGTTCTAGCGCTTGATGTCAATGGTACTGTTCTCCCTTGGGTCTTTCTAGTTGTAGCGCAGATATAACCGGCCGTGTGTTGTCGCAGGTTCCGTGTACGCGTGGGGGCGAAATGCCCATGGCGAGATAGCACAGCCTCCCACTGAAACAGCTCAATGCTCACGCCCCACCAGGGTCGCATTCTCCACTATGGAGGCGACAACACGCTTTGTCGCGCTCGTTGCAGGTGGTGGCCATTCGCTTGCACTGCAGTCGAATGGCGTCGTGTGGTCGTGGGGCGAGAACACGTACGGGCAGCTCGGGATGGGCACCACCAGCGAAGACGAGTGCACGCCGCACCGCATGACGTTTCCGCACCAACTGCCCGTGAAATCTATCGCTGCTGGCTACGCGCACAGCGCAGCGCTCACTCAAGATGGAAGCGTGTTCACGTTTGGCTGGGGACTCTACCACCAGCTCGGCCACGGCGCCACGGAGAACTGTCCTTTGCCCACGCGTGTCGACGCGCTCGACGGCATCGACCACGGCATGCGTGAAGTGGCCTGTGGAACGTGGCACACGGCAGCCGTATCCTCACAGGGCGATGTGTACACGTGGGGCTGGGGGCCTGACGGACAACTGGTACAGTGATACTCCCTTCTGGCTTGACGGTTGTTTCTTCTAACGGGAGGAACGTTGGTATTCTGTGGGTAGGGACCAAGTCAAGGCACGAGTGCGGCAGTGCCGAGCGTGGTGGATACCGTGGACGACTACTTCGCACAAGAAGATAAAGGCCACCACCCCTGGCGAGTCGCCTGTGGCGCGCGGTGTACGGTCGTGGTGAGTCGCGCTGGTGATCTGTTTTGCTGGGGTCGGAACAGCCCATCGATCACGAGTTCCGCAGCTGCGCGCTTGAAATCCAGACGCACAGCAGTCAAGGCGGTCGCTGCTGGTCATTCCCATGTGTTGGTCCTCGTCGAAACAAGTAGTAACACCTAGCGAGACGAGTAATAAGGAGGAGAAATGAATGGAATTTCGGACGTGAATTGCCCTCTCGACACACAAAGAGTTCTATGCGCTGGGTGGTCGAGACAGCGGGAGGGGGGATGGGACGCGGGACAAAATGACAAAATTTCAGTGCTCTTGGACCGAAAAGTCTACATGATCGTGCACTTGGCACCGCACGTGGCGCCGGCCTCGGCCTCGCGGTCCATGGTCGTGCGCGCGCCCGAGGACTTGGGGGGTGCCACGCTCGCGTTCTTGTAGCTTTCGACGGCATCCGTTGTGGCGTCAGGCTTGGCCTCGGCCGCCTTCTCGACATCAGCAGCCTCGGCCTCGGCCGTGGCAACAGTCTCCACGGCCGCATCGGTCGCCTCCGTCGCGACGTTCTTAGCAGCGGCTTTCACTTCTTCAACGGTCGTCGCGGGGGCCGGCTCCTTGGCCACAGCCTCCTCAACCTTCTCCTCGACCTTGGCGACCTCAGCAACAGCCGCCGCAACGACCGGCTCGACGGCCTTCTCGACAGCCTTCTCCTCGGCCTTAGCGGCCTCAACAACAGGCGCGGCCTTCTCTTCAACCTTCTCCTCGACCTTGGCGACCTCAGCGACGGCGGCCTCCACGGCCGGCTCGACGGCCTTCTCAACGGCCTGCGCCTCGACCTTAGC
>JAADXL010001032.1:0-12586 GCA_023337755.1 Pythium aristosporum
TAGATGGAGATGGCGGCAATCTGCGAGACGAGTGCCTCGGTTGAGAGGTGCATAAGAAATTCGTAGAACTGGCGGTTGGGGAGGTTGAACATGATCACCAAGTACATGTCTGCACAGCACACACAAAACACAACGCCAGTCAGCTCCACAGCAGACGCACCCTGCGCTGGGAGCCAAGCGGAGACCGTACTAAAGAGACACGAGATAATGCCCTTGATGCTTGAAATCTGTTTAAAACACCGCCACCCTGTTTGAAACTGTCTGCAACCTCTCAAACCGAATATTCTCCATCGGGTTCCTTCTTTTCTCATCTCGTCTCCAACCACAGGAAGCCTCCGGCCACGGGGGAAAGCGAACGGGGACCCTGCGGCGGTGCATGGCGGCGGCGGCCTCTCTCTCTCTCTCTCTCTCTCCACACACACACACAGCGCCATGCAGTACAACAAGGACCGCGAGCACGTCGAGACCATCGTCGCGTCGCTCGTGAAGCGGCTCGCGACCAAGGACGCGGCCCGCCGCGCGCAGCATGCGCGCGACCTCTTTGCGTTTGTGGCGTCGCTCGCGCGCCAGCTCAGCGCCGAGCGGTACGCTAAGGCGCTCCAGCAGCTCGCGCCGCAGCTCTTTGCGCTCTTGCAGAGCTCCCACGAAAGCGACCAGCTCGGCGCGCTCGCGGCGATTGATTTGCTCATTGATCTCGCGCAGGAAGACCAGATAATTCGCTTTGCCAACTACCTGCGCAACTTTTTGGCACAGCCCAATGTGACGCGAACGGCGCTGCTCGCGGCCAGCGCTGCGCTGGGCCACTTGGCGAGCGGCAATGCGACCAACGCCGGTGGCGGTGTCAGTGGCACGCTGGTCGCAGCGTTTGTCGACTTCGAAGTCAAGCGCGCGTTCGAGTGGCTCCAGGGCGGCGCGGCCACGGGCGGCAGTGACGCCGGTAGCAGCAGTGGGAACTCGAGCAATGCATCAACAGCTTCAGCGTCGCGCGGCGGACGACAAGACGCCCTCTTTAGCCAGCGGCGGCTCGCTGCGTGCTTTGTGTTGCGCGAACTCGCGCAGAGTGCGCCGACGCTTTTCCACGTGAATTTGACGACATTTTTCCAGTCAATTTGGGGCGCGATCAGAGACCCGCGCGTCGAGATTCGAGAGGCCGCGACCGAGGCGTTGCGTGCGTGTCTGGAGCTGATCGCCAAGCGCCAGACGCGCCACCGCGTGCAGTGGTACTGCAAAGTGTACGACCAAGTGTTTGAAGGGCTGAATCTGCCGACGTCCCATAGCCGCCCAACTGGAGCTCCTGGTGGACTCGCTAGTGGATCTTTGGGGCAATCTCCGCCAAGTGGATCGCCACTCACAACGTCTCCGCCGACGGCCGCGTCGTGGGAATGTGTCCACGGATCATTGCTCGTAATTGGCGAGCTGTTGCAGAACACGGGCGGCTTTATGCTGCCGCGCTTTCGTGAAGTGTGCGACACTGTGCTGCTCTACAAGGATGCCAAGGACAAACTCGTCGGACGAACCGTGTGTGTGCTTTTGCCACAACTCGCAGCGTTTTGTCCCGACGCGTTCATTCGCCACTATCTCGACGTGTCGCTCACGCATCTCATGAAGCGCATCGTGAGCTACACGACGCCGTCAGAGCGGGGCATTGCGTTCCTGGCGCTTGGGAAGTTGGCGTCGGCAATTGGTGAAAATATCCTCCCACATGTGCCTGCGATCGTCAAGCTCGTCAAGGAATCGCTCGCCAAGAACCAGCTATCGACCACGAACAGCAGTAGTTCGAGCCGCGGGCTCACGAACGCCAAGCTCAATAAACTCTATTGCGTCGAGACGCTCACGTGTGTCGCCCATTTGAGCCAGGCGCTCCACGAGAAATTCGAGCCCCACTTGAGCGAGCTGCTCGAGATCATGATGCTCGGTGGGCTCAGTGACGAGCTTTTGGATTCGCTCTCACAGATTGTCGCGGCTGTGCCAAGTGTAGTGCCCAGTGTTCAAGAAACGCTCTTGAATGAGATCTCCAAGACGCTGCGCGGTGTGCCGTTTTCGTCCGTGCCCGGCGAGTTGGGCAATGGCGGCCTCCATGGCGAGGGCGATCACTCTTCGCATTTCGGCATTGAGAAAACTAGCAGCTCCAGCTCTATGCTGACAGCGTCGCCACCGACAGCACCGGCGAGAAGCACGAGCGTCATGCAGGCATTGCTGCTGTCCATGAAGCTGACGGTCGGCGTGGCCTCGTCGCCGTCTTCCGGCTCGGTCACGTCGTCGGTGTCGACTTATGACGATGAGAGACATCTTACGCAATCCTCGAGCTCGACGTACCACGCTTTTCATCTACTCAAGGGGGAAAGCGCCGACGAGCGCGAGATCATTCTGTTGTCGCTACGCACGTTGAGCTGCTTTGACTTCAGTGGCAATTTCTGCTTGCTGCCGTTTGTGCGGGATTGCGTGGCGCTATATCTCAAGCACAGTGATCCACGCGTGCGTCAGCAAGCCGTCGTCACGTGCAGCCAGTTGCTGTTGCCCTCCTCGTCGGCCTCCAGCGGATCTAGTGGCTCAATGTATCACCTGCAGGCCCAGCAAGCCCCAAGCTGGCGCCACGTGACCAAGCGAGGTCCGAGCGGTCGCGTGATTGATGAGCTTTTGGCCCAGCTTTTGCTGGTCGGATGCTCAGACCTGGACTTCCACGTGCGAAAGAGCGTCGTCGATTCACTCGACATGCGGTTTGATCTGTGGCTCAGTCAGGAAGACCACTTGGCAGCTTTGTTTATTTTACTCAACGACGAGGTCGCCTCGATCCGCGAGCGCGCGATGCAGCTGCTCGAGCGTCTCGCGCCGCGCAATCCAGCGTTTGTTATGCCGTCGCTGCGGCGCATGCTGCTGCAACTCTTGACCGAGCTCGAGCACGCCAACGCGACCGATGGACGCATGAAAGAAGATGCCACGCGATTGTTGGGCTTGCTGATACGTGGCGGGCACCATCTCATCGATCCGTATATCGTACGTATCTTGCGCGTCCTGCTGCCCAAGCTTGTCGTGGTCTCGTCGGCGGGGCCCAACTATATCACCTACAGCCACAACAACAATGCCTCTCTGGCCTCGGCAGTGCTGGTCACGCTCGGCGAACTCGCACTTGTCGCGCAGCACCAAGTCGCACGGTACGAGCGATATTTGTTCCCATTGATCCTCCACACGCTGCAAGACCACTCGTCCATGGAGAAACGACAACTTGCGCTGCAGACTATGGGTCAGTTGGCTGGGAGTACGGCCTGCGTCGTGCGGCCGTACGTCGCGTTCCCCAAGCTGCTCGAGATTTTGTTAAGCATGCTCCAGCACACCGCCGCGACACCGTGGACGCTGCGACGCGAGGCAATGAAGACGATCGGTATTTTGGGTGCATTGGATCCGTACAAGTACAAGCTGTGTCTGTCACGAGCCTCGATGCTGGAAGCCGATGAGGATCTTGTGGATGACAAGAAGAAGAAGAAAGCAAAGCAAGCCGCCAAGGCTGGAGCCGAGTCGCTGGAAGAGGATGCCGCCAGTGCCACGTTGGCCACCGAGCTCGAGGCTATCCGTCGGCTCGTGCCCGGGCTGGATTTTGATAGCTTGGCAGCATCTTCAAACATCAGTCAGACTGGGTCCGATATCCTGAACGAGAAGCAGCAGATTGAACTGCAATTGTTCACGGCGGCGCCGATTGGTACGAAGCGAACGACAACTGCGAACGACGCTGGACCCGCACCAGGTGGAGGAGGAGGTGCCGCCACCGCGTCGGTGCATAGTGTCAGCGGCCGTGTGGTGGCAGCAAAGGGCGACGCAGTCGAGTTTTACTTCGAAAAATTGCTTCCCGAAAGCGGGGATGCGCTGGATTCCCTGGATGCAAGCGGTATCTCACCCGCGTCGGAATCGTATTTCCCCACAGTCGCGATCTCGGCACTGCTCAAGATTTTGAACGAGCCGTCGTTGTCGGCCCACCATCACGGTGTGATCCAGGCCACTATGTTTATCTTCAAGTCGCTCCATATTCAGTGCGTGCCGTTCCTGCCGTACATTGTGCCTCCGTTCTTGCGAGTGCTCGCGCGCGGCGAACCACGACTGAGAGAGTCACTGTTCCTGCAACTCACGACGCTAGTTGGAATCGTGCAGTCGCATATGAAGCCTTTCTTTCCCGCGATTCTGCTACTCTCGCTGCGCTACTGGGGTCAGCACTTACCTCAGATTATCAGATTGCTCGAGAAGATGAGCCAAGCGGCACCCACGGAATTCCGAACTCTCTATTTCCCACAGGTGCTTCCAAAGATCGTCGACGTACTGCAGCCGCATGCCCACCCAGAAGTGTTTTTCGAAGTGTTGGCGGCGTCGTCGTCGTCAGCTGCCGCAGGCGCAACTGCGGCGACCAGCAGTGACGGTAGTGGGGCAGCGGCCGTCGTTGCACCGCCGGGCGCCAGCGGATCAGTGGGCGTTGGCGGCCACCAACTCATGGTGATGAGTGGATCAGTCGTTGGGGGCGACAGTGGCCTCGCGGGAGCTGCTGCCGTCGCTGGTACTACGTCTACCACGAGCGCCCGCGACAAGACGGCTACGGCTGCACGCAAGCAAGCCATGGCGGCGCTCCAGACCCAGGTCGTGCAAGCACTGATTGTGTTTAGCGACGCCGTAGAAGACTATGTCTACTTGTTGCTGCCGGCGCTATTGCGACTCATGGAGAGTCTCGATACGTTGCTGGATGTCAAGATTGCCGTCATGTATACGATCGCACGCGTATGTATGGTCGCAAAATTTGAACATTACGCTGGTGCGCGAGTGCTTCAGCCACTTGCGCGCGTCGCACGCCAGATCACGGCCAAGCATTCTTCGTTTTTTGTCTCGAGTGGGAACGGAGGAAGCGGCCGATCAAGCAGTTCAGCGACTGGAAGTACCGACGGATCTTCTAGCGCCCAGAGCCTCGCCAGCTCGTCGAATGCAGGTCTTGCACCGATCGCTGCCACGAAAGCAGAGGCCAAGCAGTTCACCGATGTGTTGTTGTACGCGCTGGCCTCGCTTTTGTACCAGCTTCAAGGCGAGTTTCTCAATTTCGGTCCGTTGGTCACGCAAATGCTGGCGACGCTCCCGTCCAACGAGTGTGGCGACATGCAACTCACGCTGCGCCACGCGATGGACAAGCTTAAGACCGGCCAACGCATTGACCTTGCGTGGCTCTTGGAGCACGAAGTGTTTACGCACAATGCTAGCTTGAAGATGATGACCCGCCGCATGAGTGAAGGGCTTGCGGCGCCGACATCGAACGTGCCTTCCAACACGGTGCGGCTCCACGTGAACCAGCAAAACCTCCGGCGTGCTTGGGAGGCTTCGCAGCGCAGCACGCGGGAAGATTGGCTCGAGTGGATGCGGCGGTTCTCGATCGAGCTGTTACGCGAATCCCCTTCCGCGGCGTTGCGATCATGCTGTGCGTTGGCACAGGCTTATAACCCACTGGCCCGAGAGCTCTTCAACCCTGCGTTTGTGTCGTGTTGGAACGAACTGTACGAGCAATATCAAGACTACCTTGTGCGAGCTCTCGAAACGGCGTTCCAGTCGGACACAATCCCCGCCGAGATCTTGCAGGTTTTACTTAACCTCGCTGAGTTCATGGAGCACGACGTCGAGGCGCTGCCCATTGACATTCGTGAGCTTGGGGAACTGGCACAAAAGTGCCACGCGTATGCAAAGGCGCTCCATTACAAGGAGCTCGAGTTTCACACTTCGCCGTCGACGTGCATCGAGTCGCTGATCTCGATTAACAATCAACTGGGCCAGCCCGAGGCCGCCGTGGGCATTCTTAAGTACGCTCAAAAGCAGTCGCCCGTGGACCGACCGATTCTCGTGCAAGAAACGTGGTACGAAAAGCTCCAGGACTGGCAGGCGGCGTTGCAACTGTACGACGCCAGGATCGCCGAGTGGGATCTGCACGAAGGAGGAGACCCGCGCGCCGTGGACATGGAAGTGTATATCGGCAAGATGCGTTGTCTCGAAGCGCTGGGCGAATGGGAAGAGCTCGCAAACCTCACCGCCACTGTCTACGGGTACTTGCAAGAAAAGAAAAAGGCTCAGCTAACGCCGCCGAGCCGTCGATCGATGAGCAGCTCCAATCTTGCGTCTGGTCCGTCAAGCTCTCGCCGACTGACCTCGAGTGGATCTTTGTCCAGACAATCAAGCTTTAGCTCGCAATCGGGCTCGACGACACTCGTGTCCAGTATCGAGGACAGCGCCGGAAATGACGACACAGCGATTCACAATATCGCCATGCTCGGAGCCAAGGCGTCGTGGTGCCTGGCGCAATGGGATCAAATGGCCACGTACGTGGACGTTGCCTGTGGCAATACTACCGCCAATACGCCAGCGAGCAATTTGCTGACGACAGCCTCTTCTTCACGACCAATGCCCTTGGCTCCTTCTTCGCCCGGGATGGCCGAGACCGATACCGAGAGTGCTTTATTCCGTGCCGTGCTGGCCGTGCACCACAACCAGTTCGATACGGCGCACGCGTGCATCGACGAGACCCGCAAGTTGCTCGACGTCAAGCTAGGGGCGTTAGTTGGTGAGTCGTACAGCCGAGCGTACCAGTCGATGGTCATGCTCCAGCAGCTCAGTGAACTCGAAGAGATTGTGACATACAAGAAGCTTCGTCTGCAAGTCGCCAAGACTGAGGAGGCTGCGCGGTACAAGCGCCACTTGATTCGCATGTGGCACGCGCGTCTCCAGACCGGTTGCAAGCGAGTCGTCGACGTGTGGCAGCAAATCTTGGCCGTGCGCTCGCTGATTGTCGCGCCGTATGAGGACATGGACACCTGGCTCCAGTTCGCGAGCCTCTGTCGGCAGTCGGGGAATCTATCGATGAGCTTAAAAGTGTTTACCAAGTCGCTTTCGCTGACACCGGCGGGCAGTGAGGTCTCTAGTGGTGGTCCAGGGGTAGTCGGCTACGGCGAGCGCGAGCACCATCGAGTCGCGTTTGCGTATCTAAAGCATTTGTGGGCGGTCGGTGACAAGAAGAAGGCAGTGTCTGAACTTCAGTCGCTCGTGCACAAGGTCTCGGCGTCGTCAGCGTCTTTGCGGCAGCGACTGAACGGCGGTGGTGGGGCTGGAATAGCTAATCCGGGGGTCGTGAATATCCCACAAGCAGCTCCATCTCCTGCTCTCTCGGTCTCGCGATCGTCAAGCGGCGAAGAAGAGCTGCTTGTGAAATGTCATCTAAAGCTCTCAGAATGGCAGCTCGCGATCCATGACCAACAGCTCGATCGTGTCGGCTCGGTGCCGGCGATTCTCTCGTCACTCAAGATGTGTACCGAGCTCGAGCCGCAAAGTTACAAGGCCTGGCACGCGTGGGCACTCATGAACTTCCACGTCGTCGAGCAGTCTTCCTCGACGAACTCGGCCTCAGGGGCCGCCGCGATGGGGCCCTACATCTCGTCAGCTATGGAGGGCTTTTTTCGGTCAATCGCACTGGGTCGCAGTCGTTGGGCTGCCAACGTTCAGCAAGATATTCTGCGCGTACTCACGCTGTGGTTCACTTATGGTCACCGTGCCGACGTCCACCAAGCGCTCGTCCAGGGCTTTGCATCGATCAGTATCGAGACGTGGCTCATTGTGATTCCTCAACTGATTGCCCGCATCCACACGCCGTACCAGCGGATCCAAACGCAACTGCAGCGGTTACTGTGTGCGATTGGCGCGCAGCATCCGCATGCATTGATTTACCCATTGTCCGTCGCGCTCAAGAGCCCGCTGCCTGTTCGCCAGCACGCCGCCGAAGCGATCATGAACACGATGCGCCGCAGCTATGTGGATCTCGTTGATGAAGCGTTGCTTGTCAGTCGTGAGCTGATTCGTGTTGCGATCCTGTGGCATGAAATGTGGCACGAAGGCCTAGAGGAAGCTTCGAGGTTATACTTTGGCGAGCACGACGTGGAAGGGATGGTCGCCGTGCTCGAGCCGCTTCACCAAATGATGGAAAGCGGACCCGAGACGCTCCGCGAAGTGAGCTTCCAGCAGGCTTTTGGCAGTGATTTGCGAGAGGCATACGAGTGGCTCCAGCGGTTTATGCACGGCGGCACGAAGCGCAAAGGCAACGAGAGTGATTTGAACCGTGCGTGGGATTTGTACTACCACGTTTTCCGGCGCATCAACAAGCAGCTACCGCAGCTCACGACGCTCGAGCTCCAGTACGTCTCACCGAATTTGCTGCAGGCACGGAACCTCCAATTAGCCGTGCCGGGCACGTATCGCGCCGGCCACAGCATTGTCAAGATTGGTCGCTTCCTACCGACGATCCAGGTGATTACCAGTAAGCAGCGTCCACGCCGCATCACGCTCGTCGGATCGAACGGCTTGGAGTATATGTTTTTGCTCAAGGGCCATGAAGACTTGCGGCAAGATGAGCGTGTGACGCAGCTCTTTGGATTGGTGAACGCACTGCTCATTAACGACCGCACGACGTCCAAGAAAGAACTCAAGATCCATCGATACCCGGTCATCCCGCTCTCTCATAATGCGGGCATTGTCGGCTGGGTGCCGCACTGTGATACTCTGCACCAACTGATCCGCGACTACCGTGAAGCCCGCAAGATTCTGTTGAATATTGAGCATCGGCTCATGCTGCAAATGGCGCCGGATTACGACGCACTGACACTGCTCGAAAAGGTAGAGGTTTTCGAGTATGCGCTCGAGAATACCGCCGGTCAAGATTTGTACAAGGTTTTGTGGCTCAAGAGCGAGAACTCAGAAGTGTGGCTCGATCGCCGCACGAATTATACACGGTCGCTCGCGGTCATGTCGATGGTCGGCTACATTTTGGGGCTCGGCGATCGCCACCCATCCAATCTGATGCTCCACCGGTTTACAGGCACGATTGTCCATATCGACTTTGGCGACTGCTTTGAAGTGGCGATGCAGCGCGAGAAGTACCCCGAGAAGATTCCGTTCCGACTAACCCGTATGCTCACGAACGCCATGGAGGTGAGCGGTATTGAAGGCAATTTCCGATTCAGCTGCGAGTCCGTGATGGGAGTACTCCGGGAGAACAGGCATTCGCTCATGGCGATGCTTGAAGCATTCGTGCATGACCCGTTGATTTGCTGGCGACTGCTGGCACCGACGAATCCCAGAGATGGGGGCGGATCCCCTAGTCGGGCGAGCGTGCTGTCGGGATCAATGCGGCAGCAAGCGGCGGCGGCGCTTATGGCGATACCTCCTCCAACAGCAACGGCAGCAGCACCTCTACCACCAGCGGCAGCAATCCCTCCCCGACCTCCACTGGCGGCGGAGGCTCCACTACCACGACCACAACAACCTGAAGCTGCCGCTGCAACGACGGCAGGTCTACCACCAGTACCAGCTCCGGTTCAAAGTGCAGTCGCTCCGCCTGTACCATCGGATGTTTCGGCCGTGCCCATTCAAACCGAGGGCTCGATAAGAACAAGTGGAGACGACGAAGAAGACAAGCGCCAGCAAGATGAATCCGCGGAAGGTAGCAGCAGCGAGGACGACGAAGACGAGGAAGCGGATGACCAGGTCGCTGAGAGCTTATCGGCCTCGGCAGTCATGGTGAGCATGATGCCCAAGCGGTCACGGCCGGTGCGCCAGCCTCCTCTTGCCCCGCCGGCGTCCGGTGCGAATGGAGCTACTGCGACGGCAGCTTCAACTCGCCGAGACGTTGCGCGCCCCATAGCTGGGTCGGTCGCGCACAGTTTGCGTGCGTCGCAACTGCCTCCGCGGCCGTCGACGTCCGTCGCTGGCTCGCGCCCCATGAGCATAAGCAAGTCGATTGCGTTTACGCGACGTACGACCACGAATACGACGATGCGGCAGCCGCAGCCTGCCGCAGGATTCGACGGTGAAGAGACCGCCCAAGAGCCGGTGGAACGCATTGATCATTCGGTCACGAACCTCCACGCTGAGATCTCGAACCTCGCCGCCAGTGTCACCACGGCGGGCCAGAGCAGCCTGCGTCGTAACTTTTCCCAAACTGCAGCCGAAGCGATTGCCGCAGTCACACGTGCGACGACGGCAGTGAACCCACCTCCGCCGTCAGTGGTCGCGACTGCCGTGGAAGAGGAGAGCAAGGAGGAAAGCAAGACGCAAGAGACCGAGGCCGAAGCAAGCGCCGCGCCCGGAGCTGGTGTCGTCCGAGCGAAGGCGCGTCGCGGGTCCATTTCGATTGTTCAGCCGCCACAGCCGCCGAATACCCAGGCAGGACAATCGAACGCTACCACCCAAGTAGCGCAGTCGCACACCACCAAAGCAGAAGTCCACGCGAACCGCAGCCACCGCGAGCGTGAGCTCGTGCAGGCGCTCGGCCCCGAGGGTACTGGTGCGCCGATCGAAGCGCTGAATGAAAAGGCCGTTGCGGTCATCCGCCGCGTCCAAGCCAAGCTCACGGGCCGAGACTTCGACGACGTGACGAACGAACCGCTCGACGTGAGCGCGCAGGTGCAGCGCCTGATCAACCAAGCCGCTTCCCACGAGAATCTGTGCCAATGCTACATTGGCTGGTGTCCATTCTGGTAAGTGCGCTCCAAAACAAACGTTATGTCTGTGTGTACTGTATAAATACATATGTGAGAGTTGATTCGCATGCGGATACACGGCGGAGTGGCGTCTGCAAGTGGGGCTTCCGACCAGCGTTCGCCAAATCTGCCGTCAGCGGCTAACGGCAGATCGACTTGAAGCAGGATGACCATATGTTTACAGAATAAGGTGCAAGTGATCCCAAAGTCTCACATCAGGAGCGAAATAGCGTGCTCTGATTGGCCCAAATCTGTGAGGAGCTCACTTGATCTGTGGACGACAGATGAAGAGGTCCATTCCCCCCTTTTTGAAGAAGCCCTCCGGCGTGTTCACGATCAGCGAGGCAGTCGCCATTTCATCTTCAAAGCAAGAGAGCAAGAAAGAACCCCACACGAAGCCATGTGCATCCAGCCCGCGTTGAACCACCACTCGTACGCCAACCTGAGCGAGGTCGCGTTCCAGCATCTCCACTGGGTCATCGACATTGACTTTGCGCGTCAGCAGCTCCGCGGCTTTGCCGAGTACTCGGTCGAGTTCCGCGCCGACGCCGCGAAGAAGGAGAACCCCGTGGTCGTGCTGGACACGAACCACCTGAACATCGAAAAGGCCTTTGTTGACGGCAAGGAAGTCGCGTTCACACTGCGCAAGGCCGACGCCGTCTTTGGCAGCGCGCTCCAAATCCCCGTGACCCACGAGACCAAGAAAGTCAAGGTCCAGTACACCACGACTGCCGAATCCAGCGGTCTTCAGTGGCTCACCAAGGAGCTCACGGCCGGCAAGACTCACCCGTACCTCTTCACGCAGTGCCAGGCGATCCATGCCCGCAGCATCGTCCCGTGTCCCGACACGCCGGCGTGCAAGTTCACCTACACGGCGACCGTGACCGTGCCCGACTGGTGCACGGCGTTGCTCAGTGCGATTGCTGTTGACAAGCCGAGGACCAGTGGCGAGACCCATAGTGACCACGTCCACGGCACCCACAACGTCACGTTCCACCAGGAAGTGCCCATCCCGTCGTACCTGCTCGCGATCGCCGCCGGCAAGCTTGAGTCCAAGGAGATTGGCCCACGCAGCCGCGTGTGGGCCGAAGCCAGCGTGGTCGACAAGGCCGCGTTCGAGTTTTCGCAGACTGAAGAGTTTCTCAAGTACGCCGAAGAGATTACGGGCCAGGAGTACGTGTGGAAGCGGTACGACCTCGTGTGCCTGCCGCCGTCGTTCCCGTACGGCGGCATGGAGAACCCATGCCTGACATTTGTGACGCCGACGCTGCTCGCGGGTGATCGCTCGCTCGCGGACGTTGTGGCCCATGAGATCTCCCACTCGTGGACGGGCAACCTCGTGACGAACCACACGTGGAAAGACTTTTGGCTCAATGAAGGCTGGACCATGTGGCTCGAGCGCAAGATCGCCGCCAAGATCTACAATGATCCGCTGGCCTACGATCTCAAGGCGACCATGGGGCTCCGTGATCTGAAGGAATCGGTCGAAGACTTTGGCGCCGACCACCCGTACACGCACCTCGTCCCGGACAGCGACAACATTGACCCGGACGATGTCTTCTCATCCATCCCGTATGAAAAGGGTTTCAACTTTCTCAACTACCTCACCGAGGTCGTCGGCGGTCGCGACGTGTTTGAGAAGTTTGCCAAGGCGTACATCAAGCACTTCAAGTTCAAGACGCTCACGAGCGAAGAGTTCCAGCACTACTTCACCAACTACTTCACGTCGGTCGTCAACAAGCGCGAGGCCATCAAGGCGATCGACTGGCACAAGTGGTTCCACACGCCGGGCATGCCGCTCGTCATGACCAAGTTCGACACGACGTTGACCGGTGCGGCGACCAAGCTTGGCGAGCGCATGGCGAAATCCGCGGACTCGTCGACGTGGGGGTCCGTGACCCGTGAGGAGCTCAAGCACTGGCAGACGGCGCTGTGGGTGCTGCTGCTGGACACGCTGCTGCTGGAGCAGTCGGAACGCGGGGCGGTCTTCTCGCGTGCCCACTTGGACGCGATTGACGCGTTCGTGGGCCACCACTTCACCAAGTCGGGCA
>JAADXL010001033.1:0-12564 GCA_023337755.1 Pythium aristosporum
CTCTGTACCTCTGGGTTCTCTTATCAGGTTTCTCACACGAGGCCAAGAATAGTCTCTCGGCTGACGTACATCACACGCCTAGGGTATGCACCTCTGTGGGTCCATTTGTACGACTGCACCATGACTGCCCACCGTGTCTCCTCTGCGGCTCGCCAGGTTCCTGCACTTTCGCCGTCGGCAACTTGTGCGCGGCCTCGTTCCGGCTCCGGTTCGGCCTCGTCATCGACGTCGCGGTCGGCGTCCACTTCTCGCCCGTTCTCGTCTACCAACCTCTCGGCTACTGTCGCGACCTCCCGCTTCAAGTCCTTTGCCGTGCAGTACGACATTCTCTGCAAGAATGCAGTCTTATGTGAACTCGCCAAGGAAGTACCGTGGAAGAACTTGTTGGATCTGTTCACGCTCAAGTTCTACGGCGTCGGCGACGTTCTGTGGCGGCACGGCGACCATCCCATGGAGCTGGCATTCGTTCTGTGCGGAGGCTTTCTCGCTCGCCACATGCGTGACGCCGAACTCCCGGACCCACAAGATCCATTCCCCAGCCATGCTCGCGGCAGTGGTGAGAAGAAGCCAGCGGAGCAAGTCGAAACGATCGTCGCTGAGCGACTGCTCAAGCCCGGTGCCTCCCTAGCAGTCTACGCCGTCGATCAATCCACTCCGCTTCGCTACACCGTGGTGACGGCCAAATTCAAAACGATCCTTATCGCGCTGCCCATTGGCAAATTCAAATCCGTCCTACGGCAGCTCACGCCAGCGACCAAAGCGACCGTCCAGCAATTGATCCTGGAGAACGAAACGAAGCTGTGTACGTCGCTCCAGCTCTTGCCACCAAAGACTCGTCGAGGGCTCACTGCATTTTCGCCCCGGCATCCTACCTCCCCATTGAAGAAATCGTATTCAACACCGAACCTGGTGACCCCCCAGCTGCATGCAACATCAATGGCGGACCCTACTGTACACGCCCTTAACAGGGCCATCCACACGGCGTCTTGGGACTCGCTGCAGGTCAAGCAACCGGTCGAGTACGAAGTGAACTCGTCGCTGTTGATTCTCCATGATTCTGGCGCCTTGGGGAGGCACCATATTCCATCGACAGGCCACAGCGCGAGCGAGCAGCTCCGCGCAAAACTTCTGCGAGGCACGACGAGCAGCTCTGTCATGCGCACCACTGCCAAGAAGCACACGACACGGCGTTTGCAGTCCATTAAACTGCCCGCAGCGATTGATGCGTTCCCTTTGCCGCTCAAGCGCGACGGCGATATGGAGGCTCAGGCGCTCGAAGCCGCGTCGCTGAGCGGTACCCATAGCCTCGACGTCGTGCCCAAGATCCGCATTGGCCGCTTGCTGGCGCCCATCAAGAAGCCAGCAATGGTGGAGCGAGAGGACGATATCTGTATGAGACGAGGTATCGCAGCAGGGGCGTACCACACAAATCACCAAGAGCCCCCGCTTGTGGGTCGCATCATTCTTCTCGCAAATCGAGACAAGCCATTCCGAGAAGAAGCCTGAGCTCTGCACTGTGTATTAGCGGAGCAAGACAGAGGGGATTTCGAGGCGGCCGCCGCTGCGGTCGCCCCAGCACTGCACGCGACCGTCCTCGTACCGGATGCCACACCCGTGGTTCCACCCGAGCGTGAGTTCGTCAAACGGGACGTCTCGCGGTGCCGAGACAACACCAGATTTCATGCCCCAGCACACGACCGTCTTGTCGGGCTTGGTGATGCCGCACGCCGCGAGGCGGCTCGTGCTCACGAGCAGAAACTTGGTGTCGTTCGGCGGCGAGCACTGGCCGCGGTGATTATCGCCCCAGCAGACCACATCGTGGTCCACCGTCACGCCACAGGCGAAGTCCCCTGGGGACGCCGAGATCTGGCGGAAAACGATGTCTTGCGGCGCGTCCAATTGGCCCTACATGAAGTTTTAGGATGGTGAGCCTGTCGACTGATTGATTGATGGAGGGCACGTTTTTTTGTTCGGCGTACCCGTGGATTCTCGCCCCAGCAGTGCACTATGCCGTCTTGCGCGAGCGCACACGAAAAGTCCTTGCCGCAACTCACTTGCACAAACTTGCCGTCGGGTGGCAACGCGACGCCACCGGCGAGCGAACCCCAGCACTGGAGCGTCTTGTCTTTCAGCAGACCGCACGAGTGGAAGTCTCCGCTGCTGACCTGGTCAAAGAGCCCACTGGGCGTGCGTTGGGTCGCACCAGAGCCCCAGCACTCGACCGTCTCGTCCACACGGATCCCACAGCTGTGGAGCCGCCCCGTGCTCACCTGAATGAACTCGCCCTGCATCATGATGTCCCATATCAGCTTCCTCGCCCTTCTAATCTAGGCAAAGGTAGAAAGTACCCTTGGAGCAGTCGTTTGCCCGCCGAGATTGCTTCCCCAGCAGTGGACGCGGCCGGCGACGTCGCCCATGGGCGTGTGGATTGCGCACGAGTGGTCGATGCCCGCGGCCACGGTGGTCTCATCGATATCCAGCGGTGTGATGGGCACGAACGAGTCCGTGGCCATCGCAGTGCATGGCGCTTGCGCCACCACCAACAGCAGGAGCAGAAGCAGAAGAAACGGCATCGAGGGGGATTGCTTGGATTCGGGGATTACCGCGTCAAGTAATCTAGCAGCGGCGCTTCAAGATGCGCAAATCTTTCTTTAGTCTCAATTGATTGATGGAAATCCGACCAACAATCCCGCTTTTCCATCAATCAATGAGTTGCATTTGAACGAATATAAGCCAATCCCAACGATATCGTATATCAGTGTGGTTTTCCTGTTCCTTCAGCTCAGAGGAAGGCAATATACTGATTCTTGGCTCCCGGCCCAAAACGTGCTTTCTTTTGGGACATGCCGCCGTAATACTCATTACAAATCCGCCAGCGGAGCATGATAAATATCAGACACCCCACCTGGATCAAATAGTATCAGCAGCTGTGGGAGGAGCAGAACCATTCGAGCCTGTGTTGTGATTGATGGACGACACCTTGTATTCTCTAACGTAGACACCAACGCATGGCTGCTATATAGCCACTCGTACCCCATCCGATAGCGGCAGGCGATGCGGCGGAAATTTTGATCCAGTTGGCCATCAACATCGATCCATGGTTGAAGAACACTGCCAACACTCTTTCATTATACGAGGTTAGGGGATTTCAGCACAAGCATCACAGTCACTCCACCGCCACGGCGTTTGATTGGCCATTGCAGTGTAGCCTCATACCCTATTCCTCCCGCGCGTCATTCTGCCACCAACTTCCAAGCATGAGAGATATCATTGGCCAATTTCTGAGATGCATCCATTTATCACCCAATCAAGTGACACATTCTGAGGACCCCTTCCCCTTTGTTCGCTCCTGGTTTGGTCCGGTCCTGTCGCCCTCCCCTCCTCCTCCTCCTCCTCTGGAGGCCTCTGTTCCCCAATGTTGGGCAGGTAACGCGATCAGGTTATTGCGCATTTTGCATCGAGCCACTCAAGTCCGTTCCCGCGTCTAAGTCGTCCACCCTCGCTGCGCCGCTCCCCTCCGTTCTGTCCACGCACGTCCCCCAAGCAACTTCAAAGTCGACCCATTTGTTGGAACGCCAACAACGCCAACACCGCGCCAACAAAGCCAACGACCAACAAGAACAAGCGCCTAGTTTTGCTTTTTTGTTGGCGAGAAAAAGTTGGATGTCCGTGAAGAGCTCGTGGACCTTTAACAAGAAGTACGCCATCTACACCGCAACCCACTAAGTCGTCCTCGTCCTCTCCATCTTCGTGAACCAAGACAGCTCCGCTCCGCTCCTCTCCCGCTCCTCCTCCCCTCCTCTCGTCCCCCCTCCGCTGGCCATGACGCAGCTCGATCTCGTGCGCGTCCAGCCCGTGCAGCTCGACGACGCCTGCGTCAATGCGCACCTCCCCTTGCGCAAGATCTCGTCCTCGTCTTCTTCGTCCACGCTGCCTCGTCGCATGTCGTCCTCTGCCTCCTCCTCCGCTGTCGTCCACGACTGCGCGGCGCTCGTGCTGGGCTGCGGTGTCGCTGGCAATGCCGCGGCACTGCGGCTCGCGAACCGCGGCGTCCGCGTCACGATGGTCGCGGCCGCCGAGAACCCGCACGACTCGGCGACCTTCTGGGCGCAGGGCGGCATCATCTACAAGAGCCACGACGACACGCCCGCGCTGCTGGCGTCCGACGTGCACCGCGCCGGCGCCGGTGTCTGTGACGACGCGGCCGTCCAGAAGCTCGCGGTCGAAGGCCCGACGCGCGTCGAGGAGCTGCTGCTCGAGTGCGCCAACGTGCCGTTCCAGCGCGACGACAAGGGCGAGCTCTTGCGCACGCTCGAGGCGTCCCACAACCGCGCGCGGATCCTCTACAAGGCCGACCACACGGGCCGCACGATCGCCACGAGCATGGTCGCGGCGGTGAAGAAGCACCCGAACATTGAGCTGCTCAATGGACGCAGTGCCTTTGAGCTCGTCACTAATGCGGAGGGAGTCTGTACCGGCGCCATGACGGTCTCAACGACTGGCAAAATCGAGTACTTTCGTGCGCCGTTTACGTTGCTTGCGACGGGCGGGGTCGGCGACGTGTACGAGAACACATCGAACCCGGAAGGAGCGAGAGGAGAGGGTCTCGCGCTCGCGGCTCGCGCCGGTGCGCGGCTCCAGAACTTGCAGTACGTGCAGTTTCACCCGACGACGCTCTACATCCCCGGCGAGCGTCGCTTCCTGCTGACAGAGGCTCTGCGTGGTGAGGGCGCAATCCTGCGCGACCGTGCGGGGCGTGCGTTCGCCAAGGACTACCACCCGGCGGGCGAGCTCGCACCGCGCGATGTCGTGGCGCGGCTCATCCTCTCGGAGATGGCCAAGCAGCAGGAGCCCTGCATGTTCCTCGACATCTCCCATGAGGACGCCCAGTGGATCAGGGACCGCTTCCCGACCATCTACCAGCACTGCCTGCAGCGTGGCATTGACATGACGACGCAGGGCATGCCCGTCGTGCCAGCGCAACACTACCACTGCGGCGGTGTCGAGGTCGATCTCGATGGCTGCACCAGTGTCCCAGGACTGTACGCTGCTGGCGAAGTGAGCTGCACGGGGCTCCACGGCGCGAACCGTCTTGCGTCCACGTCGCTGCTCGAGGGGCTTGTCTGGGGCAGTGCTGCGGCCGACCATTTCATGGCGCACGCCAATGAGACGGGTACCATGGTTGCCATGGACGAGACGGATCCGTTTGCCGGGCTTGTGGGGACCAGCGAGGCGTCTCAGAAAGAACTGGACGAGATTCTGCAGCAGACGCAGCGCGTCATGTGGGAGTACGTGGGTCCACTGCGTACGTTCAAAGGCATGGCGACGGCCGTGGAGAAGCTCACGCAGTTGGAGATTCAAGCCGACAAGGTGTACAAGAAGAGCGTGGTCACGCGCGCGTCGGCGGGCATCCGCAACGCCGTGCGTGCCGCCAAGGAGATTGCCTTGGGTGCACTCAACAGCCCCGTGTCGATCGGCACCCACTTTATCGTTACGGCGGCCGAAGGACTCTAAGGTGTCAGTCGACTGGCAGTCGAGTGTGCGGAAGAAGAAAGAGAAACCACCAGAAACAGAACCCTATGAATCCCAGTACTCAGCCCGTCCTCCATCCCAACCAGCGTTAGCGACGAGTGAAGGCGGCCCAGCGACGGGCACTGCATATCCCGGTGTGTCCATTGGACACACGTTGCATACTAGTCTCCCTCCCCTAGCCGAAGAGCTTCTGCATGTGTGGAAGTGCGTGTCTTCTATTCTCTCCAGAATGGGTGATTTGCGCCTCCAATCACTTGTCTTTCTGTTTTGTTCCTACTGCTACTGCCCTCGCATGGCAGAAGACAAGGTCGTCTTCCACTGACAAAATGGGGCTCCCTACGCCTTGCTGAGCGGGGTCCTGCGTGTCGTCATCAACCGGGGTTCGCCACGGCGGATGGCTACTAGTACTTACGTATCAGCACCATCCGTCTGGCCGCCGATGGTGCGGCGAGCTCGAAGATAGACGCGATGGTATCGGGATTAAGCGCATGCCCCGCAGCCACCAGATTCGAGGATCCTGCCGATACGACACTCAAGAAAGCGAGCTTGGTGCTTTGTGACAACACTCCCGCGATCGGCTGACCATCGAGTCGTGAGTATTGTTCGAATGGATGTCGTTGGATGGGGTCAGAGCAGGTGACAACGATCCTCTCGAGGCGCGGACGAACAATCATCTCGAGAAGAAACTGCTGGAACTCTAGCGCCTCGTGACCAGCGCGTATCCTCACGTACAGCGACGATATGTTGGGAAACATATCTCTTCGTGCGCGCGTATGAACGAGTGGGTCTTCATGAAGACGCGCCGTGTCTGCCAAGCGTACAAACTCGAGGACCAGTGACTGTAGCTTTCGTCCCCAGCCTGCTCCCGTCGTCAGAGATCCTGGAGGAATCGCGAGATTGTCCAAACGAAGCTGTCGCAATTTATGGCACGAACCAACAAGGCGGTCGACGTCAAGACCTTCTCGCGTGGCGCTTTTGCTCGTGTCGGTCAAACTCAACGAGCTCAGCGGCTGCCCAATCAGCTTCATCATCGCTTGGACACACTCCACATCGAGACCATCAGCAGAAAGCCACAGCGAACGCACGGTGTGAGCGGCCCTCGTTGGTGTTGGGTGCGTCGCCACCACGTCTTGTTGATCCACGTACCCAAAACCGACACCGGGGATGAGAATACGCACGAAGCGTTCAGACGTGATCCCGGCAACGGGGCAGAGCGCAGGTCGGTTGCCATAGTAGACTGTACTCGCAGCGGGCAAGTTGCTGCCACGGATTGTCGCCTCGGCTCGAAGCCGCACCGTCGTGGCCGGCCACGTGACTGGCGCATCCAACTTCCGATCACCATCAGGCTCTATGCCGAATGCCAGGTACGCGACGGGGTTGGCTCGCTGGTGTCCAAGTACTTGTTCCATTGCTTGTGTGTACAACTCCAGTCTGTCAGCGACATGGAGGTGAAGCTCGCGAATATGGTGGCGAGCGACTGGCGAGAATAATGCGAACGCGAGCCACGAGGCCCACACCTGCGCGTCCTCTTCGGAAGTACTGGCGTCTTCAGTGAATGAAAACGTTTGCAGCGTCTGGCTGTGCGCCAGCGCTGAGCACAATGCGATGATCTGCGCGTGGCCAAGGATGCCCTTGGCCTCGATTGACAGTTGCTGCACACCGAGATGCGGCCGAAGCAATGGGTGCGGCGCTATCATGCGCCACAGAAACGGTCCGAAGTAATTCTTGATGGCTTGTTGGCGAGACGAGACGCCGTACGCGAGCGACGAGATCGGGACCTTGGCAGCGACGGCATCAAGACACTCGCGCGCATCGTCTGTGACGTACACAGAGGAAAAGTAGAAACCGAACGCCTCTACTCGCACCGGACCTGCCCGTTCACTACCGTGACGTTGATTCTCCGCCACTCGCATCGCTATGGAACGGATTCGCTTGAAACTGTGCAGCGCGCCGGTATAAAATCGTCCCTTGGCGAGTCGTCGCTCCGAGTGGTGATACGTTGCGTCTCTCTCATCGGCGGTTTGGGGCTGAAACTCGAAGCGGAATCGGACAGGAACGACTACGTCGTACGGTCGGTCGCCTATGAGCCCGATCAGCAGACTGCGCACTCTGGCGAACTTGGCTGTATGCTGGGCGTCCGGAATACCTCGGAGGATGAGCTCGAGGACCTCGTCGCCGGGCACGTCCTGAGGAGAGAAATCGAATTCAAAGCGAGGTCGCACGTCGTGGAATAAATCAGCTGTCCATCCGAGACGTTTGAGCCGGGTCGCCTGGGTCTGCACCACGTTCCAAGGATCGGAGTCGACGTCGAAGAGCAATTTCCAGCAAATCGGTTTGCTCACGGTCGCGAGCAAGTTCAGCAGCTCGATCGCTTCGAGCCATTGGATCCACTGGTCACACTTCAAGCTATACACTTTGAGGACAAGCCAAAAGTCGGCTTCCAGGTCGTCTCGTTCGGCCAGTAACACCTGATCCTCATAGTGTGACCACCGGACCCACGAGTCTCCACGCACCGTCGGGAACTTGAGACTGTGCCGGAGACCCTGGAGCCAACTCGACAACTCACGCTTCCATGTCGAGGCATCGTGATACGGTGGTCGTATATATCGGTTCATTGGGACAGCGATAAAAAGAGACTGCTCCTCAGTCTCTTTTGGTTTGAAAATCATCAATTGCCAGCCCATCATTCACGATAAACACCATCACTCACAACTGATTCAACCAACATTCCAAGATTTACATACAGTCTGACTGAAGAAGCAAGATACAGTACGTTTGTGAGAATCACTCCGCACGAGATATGGACACCTCACGAGATATATTCCAGCTTCCATTGCTCGTTCCAGCATTGTTCGGTGGGGTGGAGCTCATTGAGTGTTGAGATCATATCTCGTGCCACTGAACTGTCGTTCGCCCGCATGCCCATCAAGGAGTTCATGCACTTGCTCGTGGGAGTTCATTACCCAATTTACCAGCGAGCGCAATGGACGACCTCAGTCTCTCGACCCGAGTCGCCACCTGGAAGAGCGTGTTGTCGCCGTGGATCGCTGCGCTGTGGGGGCGGCTTTCGCTGCCACTTGATTGTACGCCGCGCCTAGAAGACCCCCGCAATGATCTCTGGATTGAGTTCAACACACAGGACAAGGCTGATACCCGTCTCGCATGGCACGCCTGGCTCGAAGCCTTTGAGCTCCTGGATCTTCTCGCGTCAAGTGACAGCCGCGCTTGCTGGAACATTCTTCTTGACTTGAGGGGACGGACGACCGCACCCACGCACTTGGGCTGCACCCTCGAGTCCCTTTATGGCCTTCGGCCACGGTATGAAGCCAGCTTTCAGTTCCTGGAGGGATACATCCCACGACAGCAAGACGTCATCTCCCTCCTCTCAAACGGCATCGCTGAGAATGACCACACACCGGAGTACGTCGTGGCCAAGGCCGAGCTATTGGCGTTGGCGGGGCCTCGAAATCACTCACCTGTGCAACTGCGGTGGCGGTTTGTCGTCCCGGCGTTCAGAACATTTCCCGACATTAACTGGGACGATGTTCTTCGAAACGGGGTGCGTCTAAACCACGTGCTGATGCTCGCGAAAGCACTTGCGGCTGGACACAAGGCGCGCTCGCCTCGCCACAGGATTGTGTCGTTTGATTTCTGTCCCACTGCCCACACGACACCCGAAGCCCGTGACATTATCCGGCGCATCGCCTGCGTGATGCCCGTTCATACATTGGTGCTGAAAGAGTCTGCGAGAAACGACACATTCCACAACGAATTTTGTGGGCCGTTCCTGTGGCGCATGCTCGCGCCGCAACCAAGTCTCCGCCCGCATCTCGGCCTCGAGCGCGTCTCGCTCACGTTCTACCAACTGCAACGACGTGACTCCATTTGCGCTGTGTATTCCGCGATCGCGCACAGTCACACACTGCGTGAGTTCGCATACTCCGGACAATGTAGCCGCGGCATGGCTGCATGGCTCAGCTTTGCACTCTTCAGCAAGACTACCACGCACAACATCCGCACTGCGTCTCTGTCATTGACGAGCGGAGCGTCGGCGTTTGTCGAGTCGCTTAGCTCTGTCGTAGAGCATGCGAACCCTGTCGCACACATGGTCGATCTCCATGAGGGCAGAGGCACCGCAAGAAGGTTGATCAACTGGCCCGCCACGGCTGTCTACGTGAACGCACAGACAGCCATCGACGTTCGAGACGAGTTGCTGCCTGTAAAGACCGTGTACCACGGCAAGCAAGAGGCATTGTGCCACATCACGGACAATGGATCGGGCGAGTACGTTCGCGTGTTGATCCCAGGTGTCGGCTTCGGCCGCATCCACCGCAAGGACGTGATCTCTGAAGTGCCAACCGTGATGCGGGAGACTCACCCTGTGCGTTCGCTGACTCTTTCGTTCAACTATACCGAAGTCAAGCACTTCGCATCTGTCTTAGCACTCATCGGTGCTCCATTGACCAAGCTGTCGCTAGTTTCGAGTGGAGGCAAGGGTTTGCTGCCTCGGCTGCCGGAGATCTATGCGGCGTGTCCGCAACTTGAGCACCTCGCGCTTGACAACTTGACGCTCTCCATTGAGACGTTGCTGCCATCTCGTTTTGGACGCCACTTGCAGTCGCTGACGTTGCGAAACTGTAAAGTCATGACCCAGGAGACGCACTACAAGCTGTGCATCACGCCGAAGATGGCTCCACAGCTCACGGCGTTACGCATCAACTATGGTTGCTCTGTGGAAGGCGTGAGTCTGCGGGCCTTTGCGTTTGAGCTTCTCACAAGACGTAGGCTTGAGCGGCTGATTGTCCGGTCTCCCATGGGCGAAGAGAACGACGAGACTGAGAACTCGGAGTTGATGGCTCGTTTCCACGGGCAGCGGTTTCCTGCGATGCCGCTTCGTCACAAACTCGCGTTTCTCAGCATTGCCGCGACCGAGAACGCTCGCTTTGGCATATGCAACGAGATCATTGCGCTCATCTTTGAGATGGCGTGCTCACCCGTGCAGCGGCGATGCTGTATACTAGTGAGGCAGTAGTCCCCAATCTAATCAGCCACGTATCAGATATCTCAGGAGCACTTCTGATTCATGGATTCTGTTCAACCTCATTGGTGAATATTTCTCGAGATCTCCTCATTTTCATCCACAACGATCAACTGACGAATGCCTACGACTTGGCCCAAGCCCACGGCGCTCGAGGACTGGTGCCATGAGCTGACACCATGGCTGGCGGTGCTCAAGAACCGACTGGTGATCGACGTGCCAGCGATGCCGACGCTGGAGGATCTGGAGAACCTCTGGATCCGGTTGGAAGCGCTAGACGGGACAGACTACGAGCCACGCCAGTGGACGATGATTCTTGAGGCGCTGGAGCTGCTGGAGCTGTTCGTACGCGTGGACGCCGTCGCGGGCTGGCGGTGCGTCTTCAACATCGTGGCCCGAGCGCGCAGATTCCGCACCTTTGCAGAGACCATGCTCCCGTCCCACAAGGTGATCCCGCAGTTCGTGTTGGAGATCGACAGCCAGGAGATTAGCCCGTACTTTCAGTCGGTGTTTTTAGCACTGCGACGGATGATTGGCGAAGACGACCAGCCGTGGGAGCCACCATCATCACCCGAGTTTGCTCGAGTCAAGCAGCGTCTGTTAGACGGGTGGGCACGCGACCGCGGCGGCCGCGCATTTGACCGTGGTCGTGAAGGCCGCGTCGTCGTCAAGCTGCAGCTCATCTTGTCGACCAGTTTCCAAGCCCAGCCAGTACCGTTCATGATGCAGCACACGCTCCAGCTCGCGAAGGCCAGTCGCACATTGCTCCCGCGGAACGAGGGGGTCACTGCTGCTGGCTCCGAGCCCGTGGCGGGCGGAGATGCAAACGCCGAAAAACTCCAAGTGCGCCAGCGTCGCGCTGTGTTATGCTTTGTGGCCGTTGACGTGAAGCTTGTGGGACATCCCGCGACGCCCGTAGTGCTTCTCGATCTCTTGCGTGTCGCGAGCGAAGGATTGCCCATCACGGAGCTTGTCCTCGACCAAGTAGGGAAGCTGCTTTCCTACTTTTGCGCTATGGGGTCGTTCCTCATGGGCGTGTGGAATGCGTGCGGTCTGAAGCGATTCGAGTTTTCCTGTGGTCGATTAGACCGCGACAGTGTCGGCGCCGTGTGTTCAGCGCTTGCGCTCAGCCGGACCATCTCGGACTTTGCGTTTATTGACTCGCGCAGTGGCCGCGACGCCGACGGGAACTGCCTTCCCAGCCAAGTCGACCGACCAGTCTGGTGGCCGTGGCTCGCGTACGCACTCTTTAGCCAGGACGCAAAACACCACATTACGCGTGTCAAGCTTGAGGTCAGTGACTTCACCATGAGCGACGTGGAAGCCATGCGCGCCGTGCTGGATCACGCGAATCCGCTCGCGTATGTGTGTGCGCTGGACGAGCCCGACCCAAAGAGCCCGGTGCTCTCCACGCCACCGAAAGCGGCGAAATTGAAACCTGAGACTCGTGTTGTCGTTGGTCATCGCATTGTGATTGCCCGTGAACAGCACTCTGTGGATCGCGGCACGGCGACGCTCACTTCGGAGGTGCCGTTCAGTATTGTTCGCAACAATGAGACGGAAGACTATCTCGAGATCGTGTTCCCTGGGTCGGGCGTGGGCTGGATCGACCGCGCCGACGTCCAAGAGATCGTGAGCAGTGAGCGACGCGAGAATATATCGGTCCGGTGGCTCGAGCTCACGTCGATCGATCCCGAGTCGTATCCAGCCGTGCTGGAACTGCTTCGCCTCGTTGGTGGCCACCTCGAGAGCTTGACACTCGATTCACTCAAGCCGTTGTCGGACGACTTCCTCACAGCGGTATGCACCGTCTGTCCTCTACTCAAGAGCCTCAATCTCAAACACCAAATCCACGGCTCACGAAGGAGCTCACAGCGCTGGCGCCTGCGACCATGCGCATCAAAGTGATCGCGCCACCCGAGCGCAAGTACAGCGTGTGGATCGGCGGGTCCATTCTTGCCTCACTGCAGACCTTCCAGCAAATGTGGATCTCC